>JAMKCH010043171.1:0-29241 GCA_023653785.1 Ophioderma brevispina
TGTTTCACCTTCTTCTATCAAAGCATGTGACAATGTCACTCTCTCCGTGACGGTTCAGAACACAGGAAAACTGGCTGGTGATGAGGTGAGTGGCGGGAAAAGACTTCCATTTTACATCCATTTCTCTATTTAGCGCGGAAGATTGATCCACGTGAATCTGGATATGGTTGTGTGAAGCTCGGTGTAATGTACGTACGCCTCGTATATATGGTTTGGATCTTTCATAAGATCTTGATCAGAATCCATGATCAGTGTGGGCCCGAAAGCGCTTGTGTATGAACCCGATTCATCACGATGGTTTATATTTCAAATAAGCTCACCATTTCATCACCTCCATATGATCTGCATTTCGTATATAAAATTAATGTGGGTTCAATGGATCTTTCATGAGATCTCCTCAAAATCCATGATCAGGCCGTTAAATTCCCCTTTTAAACACCTGTATTAATTTTACATATTCTGACGGTTATTTCAAGCTACAATCAGTTTGGACGAATGCTAGTGTTTCCTGTCCCTCCATCCCTAGTTGGCTTCAATCGCACACATCTCAACCCAGGACAACAACAGAATGTGAAATTCCAGCTGGTAACTCGTGTCATGGCCATCTACACGGATCAAGAAGTTCTAGAGCCAGGAAAAATTAATGTGTTTGTTGGAGGACAGCAACCAAATCAGAAAGTGAAACTTAGCTCTCCAGTACTCAGTTCTAGTTTTGTTATACAAGGTCAAATGACACCGCTTAAGAATTGCAAATATCCTGGATGGGGGGACTGATTCTAAAACAAAATTGCTTAATACTACTAATGGGACCAGTTAACTTCACCAATATTATTAATTGAGGAATGAACAATGAAGGTTTTGAAAAAGCTTAGGAGTTCTAAAGAGGTATTCACTCCAGAACATTTTACCAAATACAACCACGCAAAGTCCAGGACCGTAGTCGTTCTCTTTTACACTTAAAGTATAGCACACTAGTCTGAAATCTTAACTGTATTTAAAATTTAATTTCGTTAAATGGGGTATATTCTGCAGCACTGTACAATAAGTTCATTAGACTGAAGTTGATCAAAACTGACTACTCATCTTCTGAATGCACAATCACTTATTTCACCAACCAATCCATTACAAAAGATCGTGCGTTGACATTCTGTTTCTCGATGTTGTCCGTAGAGGTTAGACGTACTATTACCTTCATCGAGTTGTTATCGTGACTAGAGATTGATATTAAAAGGAAATGAAATTCACAGGGTAAATATTGCATTGTATTGTGTTGAAACTGTTTATCATGTTTATAGTTTGTCAGGGCCAGATGCTGCAGATAGCGAGTCAAATATCTCTAAAGTCAAGTAACATCAGGAAGACAAATAGCACTGACGTCGACGACCCAACGTCCCCCCCATAGGTTACATTTTACCCTGCCAACGTTCTTAAGGATTTATTAAAAATTGTTCTATGCCTGTTTTCCTTCAAGTGATGTGTCTGGTATATCGAGAGCCAAAGTTACTGATTGAGCCCCACTGTAAAAAGCCGATGTCCGATAGACGTCCCACAGTCTCGGCTCTGTCTTGCGGTTCAAGTGACATTAAAAATCAATCTTCATTTATTTATGGAATTGCCTTTGTACAACAGTTCAGCACTCACCAACACATGCCATCCATTGATATACAAACAAATCAAAAACCAAAAAAATCTAAAAAATCAGATCACTATGGGCCCTCCCTGGGACCCTGGGCATCCGGCATTTAATACTGCGCGACACCTTTTAACCCCAATGGCCGCCCATACCTTATTACGCACCAATGGTCCACGGATTGACAAAATTAAAATGTGGATTTGGTTGACCAAAGGTGTTCTATATAGATAGAGAGGTAAACGTTACGTCATCTTTATCGAAATTCTCGTCTCTGCATGTTTTTGCCGACCACAAAGAAAACATAGAGTACCAACATAGAAAGCAATGGCTGCCTCCGATTCTTCCACATACGGTGGGTGGCGCTTGCATATACACTAATCGGTATGATACACATTGATGTATGTGTTAGAGGTGGCGGTTGTAATAATAGTGCAACTGGATTCATTGTGCTCAGATACTCTTTTTTCCATAATGCAAGCGCGGCTTAGGTGAAAAGATGATTCATTGAGGCGGTTTATTTAAATCAAGACACTGACGTGTCATTTCATCGGTTGTGTGGCCATGGGTAGGGCAAAAAATTAAACCCAGTAGCACCCAACATCAACAATTGAAATTTTACCGGATTGTTTGTATCGAAATTACATTATGTGTGTATAACACGCAACCCAAACTAATAATTATTCCGTGCAATATTCAAAAATGTCAGCGCCCAGCACGGAAACGAGGTTTTTGAATGGGCTTCAACCCCCTTGGTTGACGCAAGAGATTGTATTTTTTATTTTAATTTATATTTCTAAAAACATCAAACAAGGCAAAGAAATGTACATAAAAAAGTCCAGACAAGAAATTAAAATGAGGGTGGCAACCCCCCCATCCTATTTCCGCGGACTGTGACAATTAAAAACAAAACATACATTAACAGGTTAAACTGCAGTTTACAAAGGAACGTTTATAATTAAAACCAAAGTATTGCACTTAAAATGTTTTTAAATAGTTTTAAAAAAAAATCAAAATAACTTCAATCGACAGTCTGAGTCAAATTAGATAAAATATGGAGTATGAGTAATATTGCACAACGGCTGATCGATTTAAGAAGTTGTTTCGATTCACGGTTTCAAAGGCTTGTTTTTTTGGAGATCATTGAAAATACGGTATTGACACATTAGTTCATTTTCTGAGTAATAAGCCCACGCTACCACTTTCTATTACAAAAGAGATGGATCGTAAACCATGGGTCAATGAAGATCACTGATGAGGCTAGAAATAGTTATTGGATTTCCGTTTGTGGGCTTTTCAATGTTTGGTTCAAAAGGAACTGTGAGTTCAATTACAATAATACATTGGTGACTTTTCATTATAAAAAACCAAAGCAGGTCTTTGCGGGGTTGGAATTATGTTTGGAGGGATGGTTGTACCAGCAATTTTTTTGCTCTGGTAGATCACAATAAATTGTCCAGGCCGTCCCCACATATTGAATTAAACCAATCCAAAAAATAATCCGGGATAGAAAGGATGAAATTGACCGCCAGTTATATCGGCCTTGGTCGAGCATAACTTGCAATTGTTGAGGAATGCTGAAGTGTCCTTCTTCCGAATAAGTTCTACACTTAGTGTTCATCCCTTTTCCCCCAACGGACTTAAGTTGGCTTTAGTTGGTAGAGTGTCGACAAATGCATTAAGCATAAATTCATAAAACCTTGGGGACATTGAATATAAATGATTTCCAGAGGTGATCGGAAGCTTCGGATAAAGAAACACCGTCCAGCATGTCTCCCTGGATAACATGTTTAGGGGACTAATTCCAAGTACTGCACATTTCATCTTTTATAGAGTTAGTAATATTGGCCTTTTTCTTTTTGTATGACATGTTCCCCAACTTACTGGTACATTCTCCACCTTATTTTGAGGGCGTGACGTAATAGAAAATTTACGAGACCAAACTGATCTCGGGCCAATCTTTGAATCGAAGAGCAGTAGTGAATTTAGCATTAGACTTTAGATCTTGAAGAAAAAGGAGCACCGTTGTGCTTCAATATACAGGTGTTGAATTGATTTTATGTCGTTAGGTGGGGGTATGAAATATTTCAGTTGCTGCAAGTCTTGCAAGGCCAGACCACGATTTTAGATATTTGTGAGTAATACTCGCCAGGGCAAGGAGGTTCTTAGTTTTGTTATTGTCATGCACGTGAGGCTGAACCTATTCTAGAGGGGAGGAGATAAGTTTTATATATGTGATCTTATACTCTCCTCTCACCTTCAGTTCATCGACTCTTGCCCAGTCTAGTTTTGACAAGGCCATTGACCTAATCAAATACTTCCTCCTGCCTTCCAGAGAAAGATAAATATGAACCCAAAAACTTATGGGGGTCATTCCAATAGAGTTGACTGAGTTTGTGCCAATATTAAATGAACATATTAGGAGTTTTGCCACCTACTAATGACAATGATTACATTTGATTGGTTCAGTTTAGGTTAATAGATGAAGTCCAAGTAAAGATTTCATTAAGGAGTCGTTGATGAGTACGTATTTATTTGTAGTGATTAGATGAAAAGTCATCTGACAAAGGGGGTTGTTGATGATTTTGTGTATCGTTCAATAAATAGCCAAATGACTCATAGTGACAAAGTTTCTCTAGAATGGGAATTGGAAGCAGTGAGAAGAATAATGGGGGGACAGAGATCGCTTGAATGAAAGGACACCCGGTGGAAAATTTAAACTTGGTAGATTCCCATACCAGTGTCGTTATCCACAGAAACCTGAGAGGGTCTAAGTACCGACAGGGTCCGTACGCATACCACCTCCTCCTCTCCATGCGAATAAAAAGAACCCGCTTTTAGAATTGGGCTATCTTACAATTAATAGGGCGTTATACTCAGTATAAACATACGAATTTCTTTTTGGACGTCCCAAAAGTGTTCATGCCAAGGACTAAAGATTGGATGCATACGTAGTACGGTTATAAAATGAGGATCCTATTCTCGAAGTTTGAAGATGTTTGAAAGATGTTTCTTAGTTTAAGGGGTGCGAATCAGAATCTGGGTCCAACCTCTGGGAAATGTGGGGAAACATTTTTAGAATAAGGGGGATAAATTAGTACAGGGGTAAATTTGAACACATGCAAAAAATCAAAATGTTTTATACCACATACACCAATACATGGTATCGTTTATAGGATTAAAAGAAAGTATAGTTTCTCTAGGTCCCGACCTTTAGTGACAGGTACAGCCCTATAAAGGTGACAGAGGAGATTTTTTTTTAGGATACAAATTATCTTAAATTGCTCCATATCGGTTTGTTTGGGGGGGGGGAACCACCTACCGAGAACGTTTGGTATAAAGTCATAATCAAACAAACAAACAAGTCAAAAGAAAATCGCCAGACTTGTTTTGAACTTCCTGCTATCGTCATCGTTCCATAGAAACCCATGCTTTGATTTTCTGTCGTGCACGACAGAAATACTAAATCATAATTCTTAAAGAGGCTATTCTGTTATTTTCACATTGGTAAGCATTCCAAAATATTCACAAAACCCGGTTCGAAAAAAAATTGGGGGCGCTTCTTTCTGGAAATGTCCTCCTGTCTCTTAAGGTTTCAAGGTCATCCTTGGTTATAAAACTTACCCATGCTCCGATATAGCTCGATATTGTTGAAACTGGTGTTGTCAAATGTTTGTCTGCCTTTATTTACTATTGTTTGAATATTTGGTTGTGTAATAGTGGCCAAGTTAACAAGCGGCCTAATGGGCTATAGGGCATCACCAAAAATTGTTTATAAACAGAGCTGTCAATCAGAGAATTGAAACGCATTTGCTGCTTTGACCGGAGGAATAATTTGACATCAGTTTCAACAACATCTGAGCCATTGGAAATTTTTGCCCCAGGATGACCTTGAAACCTTTGCAGGGATGTAACAGTGTTAACTAAAGGTCGGAACCTAGATAAACATACTTTTTTAATCCTTATAATGAGACAAATATTAACACAATTGACTTGAGTTCCAATTTAACACTGTATTAATTTTACAATGTTCCCCACATTTCCAGAGGTTGACCCAAAAATTCTGATTCAGCCACCCTTCGAACTATAGAAAACAATTTTCAATTTCTTACACAGACTATGAGAAAAGCATTCTCATTTATAACCATACTACAGCATCTTCTTAGTCATTCTACATCCCCGCTAGAAGGCTAAAAGTATGTCACATCCAGAGCTATCCGACGGGGGAAGAAGAGACCAGCTCATCTATGGATTCATGTTTGATGACCAAGAAGAAGAAGACGTAGAAGAAGAAAGGAAAGAAGAGAAGAAGAGGAGAAGAAGAGGAGGAAAGTTTTTTGGAAGAAGAAGGAGAAGAAGAAGGGGAAGAAGAGGAAGAGGACGAAGAGGAAGAGGAGGAAGAAGGGAGATGATGATGATGATGATGATGATGATGTGATGATGATGATGAGATGATTGATTGATGATGATAATGATAATGATTCGATTAGTTAATTTCGATAAACAAAGTGTTTCGAAGGTACTAGTTTTCAGGTGTGAAAACTGCAGCACTTATTATTGATGATAACAGGATTGTCCGCGAGAAAACATTGTTTTTCAATTTACAAACTGGTTTATTATGATTATAGCTCAAAAGGTGTTGATTCAGATTAAATCATTCATAAGTTTACTACATTTACTCAAAATGCATATCTATTGTAATCTCATTTATATTCATACAGAAAGAAATTATCAGGTTAGTCTGATTATAAATCGTTAAGTTGTTGGACCTCAAGTTAAGCTTAAGTTGGATATCTTTTTAAGTTATATATATCTATAGATATTAAAGTAAATTTTTTAAAGATATGTCAAGGACTTCACTCTGAGGTAGTTGGAGGTGGCTGGAACGTGAGATTCCGTTGTGAATATGGCGTCAGCTCTCGTTTTGCCTCCCCTCATTGGTAAATGAAAGCTGATTTTCCACTTCGTAATCTTGAGGCGCCAGTTTCTCAGGTTATGTTGACAAGGACTGTGACCATGTCCTTGCTGAGGACCCTTTCAATAGTTGTCTATACTGCTTGCCCGCAATCAGACTGGTGAGTCGTCTCCATGCAGAGGCAAGTAATTTGCTGAAATTTCAGGGGACATCGTAGCTGATATAAATTATTGAAAAAGCAGAATGGGCAGCATAGTTGCCAACAGAAACCCTGTGAGACACCATTTTTTGTGAGACGACGGAGTCTGTTCTATACGTGCCATAGCTGGTCTTCAGGACCAAAGCCCCGTTTGATACAAGGTTCTGGCCGAAAACCATTTTGCTTCTACCTGGAATCAGTCGAAGGAGTGAAACGGTGATGGTGAGTCCCCTGGTTTTTTTTTTCTTTTTGGCCACACGGTGTCATAGGTAGCTGTGAGATCCACAAAAACAGCTCCTGCCCTTACTCTGTTCTCAAAGGGGGAGTCCTCGATGTCCTGAGGAGGAAGACGACCTGATCCACAATTGATCTGTCCTGGCGGAAAAGCCTTCTGCTCAACGGGGTTTAGCGCAGACATGCAGCTGCGGCACTGTCTGGATGCTGAAGTGCTCATACACACCTGATGCCTGAACCTTTCCTTGCGAACTCATGACTGACTTCCTCCGAGTTCATGTAGACCAGCTTCCAATTTCTTGCACAAATCTACCCAATGAACTGAGAAGGAAATCACTCCATGGCTCTGATGACTCGACGAGCACCGGATCCAAGCCACCTCCTTCTGATACCATAAACCGAGAGATGCCAAGTACACCTCCATGAATAAGGACACCATTGACATGTTTGATGCACAATTCACGAGCGAGGGGAGAAATATTGGATATTGGCAAGAATGGTAATGCAGCGATGGAAACTGTCAAGCTCACCTCTGGAGAAGAATTTTAACAGAGCCAGTGAAACCTCAACAGACAGCAGAACACATGCATTCAATGCATGTCGCCTCCTCCATTCTTCATGCACATGTGGCCATCATTGATGCCATTGGTATGCGCTAAAAGTTGATGACTCACAAGGGTTTGGCTGTTGAATCAACCTTGAAATCTTGTCCTTCCTCGTCCTTGTGGCCATACGGTTTAGAATATAGAGAAGATCTTTTAAGTTGCTTTACTAAAAATAAAAACAAAAGCTGGTAAACTACTTTTATTAGCACGGAAGTCCTCAGTTATCACGACATTATTTGATTGCGTTGTAGCAGGGGACTGTAGTGTACGAGTGTGCGCTTCGGATAAATTGTGATTTTGTGCACACAAGTACTTTAGGCATTGAAACCAATATAAAATGATGGAAGCACTTGCCAACCCCCCTTACTGGCCCCCAGCTGGATTTCAAGGGTATACAGGGGTCAAAAATTTAAAATGTTCTGAATGTGTTAAAACGCACACCCATGGTGTTTGTCTGGTCACAAGGATTCCAAAAGGATAGTTTACACTATCTAAGTCTTGAGTTCCGGAGTTATGGGGTTCAAAAACTGTAAAAATGGTGAAAAAGTCAATTTTGGTTTGTACATGGGTCAAAAGTAAAGTTGCTTGATTCAGTTAATATGTGGTGCAAATGGTTTCCCTAGCTAAAGGGTTTGAATAAGGAATCGTTTGACTTATCTGTTGTTATGCTTAGTTTTCACGTTTCCAAACAAATAGGTCACAGGTCAATAGAATCCAATAGCGGGGCCAATAGCTGTTGAATGTATTCGCCATTTTGTTAAACCCAGGAACGTAGATCGTTGAAAAACTATTTCTATATTTCATTCTTCTATGAGCTAAACCAACAATTTTGAACCACATTTTACCAAAATTGGAGCAGCAACCTGTAATTTGAACCCCGTACCAAACCAAAAGATTGCCTTTTTACCATTTTTACAGTTTTACCCCATAATTCCTAAAATAAGCACAGGTATATAAACTATACCTTTTGGAATCCTTGTAACAGAAAGAAATCATGGGGTGCTTTTCAACACAATCGGAAACATTTTACCAAAGTGTATGTGTAACTTGAAATCCAAGCTGGGCCATGAAAGGGGGGTGTGGCAAGTGCTCCATCCTTTTTTTTAATTCTCAATGTATTAAAGGACTTGTGTACCAAAATTCACAATTTTATCCGGATTTGCACACTTCACATAAGACTGTTACTACAGTCCCCTACTATTGGGCTAAGTCAAACTTACAGAAAATATATATTGCTTCCTCTACTCAAAATAGTTAAATTAATCTTTATGATTGTACTTAGTCATAAAATGAAGTATAGTATTGGAAAAGTTACCATCAACTCAAAATAAAGTTATGATAGAAAATATAAAAAAAATAAAAAAAATAAAAAAAATAGGAGTAAATTGTACTTATTTGGTTTAAGTCTCACAGGATGTTTGTAATTTATTACATTTTGTTAATTGACGCTTGAAAGTCAATTGCACTTTAAAAAATGATTTTTATTCTGAGGATTTGATATTTTATTAGTGATGACCTACGGTATATGCAGGATTATAGCAAACCTGGCAAAGCGAAACTCAATTCAATGCACGGAAGGATCTCAAATAATGATACAAGCCCGAGTAGATTATTAGACAAATCTATGTATATAAACGCCGAGAAGAAACTGGCGAGCATTGAATTTAAATAAATGAATATATATACGGTATCGAACCCGGCCCCTCTCAATACCTATGTGTGAGATTACCACTGGACCACCGGGACGTGTTCACGTACGTGGATTACCAGAGCAACGCGCGCTTAATGTATTTCAGGTTCTTGATTTAAGAGGTCCATAATATCTATTATGTATTTAGTAGAAGATGACTACCGTTTATATGCATAATTCTTGATCTTTGAATATTTGATGTATTTTGATACCTTAAACAAGTCATAATGTTAACCAAATAATAATGTTAAGTGACATATTACTGAGTAAAGTATGATTGTTTAATGAATAAAGTTTTGAAAAATTGTTGTTGTCCTTGTTAGTTTTACTAATGTCTTGTAAAATAACGAGGAATTACAACATTAACAATCAGCTATAAAGGGCCATAAGAATGAAAAAAATTTGACAGTAATGAAAAGGACCCTTAATGAAATCATTCCCGAGTTTGAAAACAATTTGGATGTTACATTCTGTAAAAACAGGAAGAAGTTGGGGGGTGGCAGTTTGTGGCAATTTACGGAACAAGGATGCTGGGACATTACTCCAGCATTTACCAAAAACTTTGAAAAGAATGTGGTCATAGCTCAAAGACCATGTTATTGTAGGGGAGAGTGGGTTGTCATACAAAAACAACTTATTAGTGAAATTGAATAGTCGGAACATTATTTTTCGGGGGTGACATTACATCTACAAGAAGAGAGAGAAGAGAAAGGGGTTTTATAGTTTAATAGGACTAGGTTTCCTTAACAAAAACGTACCAACCCAAGGGGGGGGGGGGGGGGCACGTCCATGACGAAGTTTATTTAAAATAATGAGATTAAAACTTCACCTGGTTTGGGGTAATCCCGAACGACCAGTTTCCATGGCAACCAATATAGAGGCTGGCCATTTTCATATACATTATTTGAAACTCTTCGAGCTTTTCAATATACACAATGATCATAGCTTTATGTGCAAGAAGAAACAAAAATGCTATTTTTGTCCCAAAAGGGCTGCCATTGAAAAACCACGCTCGGGATTAGCCGTGAGGTCTCGGGTAATCCCGAACGACGCCATTTTTTTGTTTTGATCATAACTTCTTTTCTAACAGGTTTGAGTTAAGAAAAATATGTGTATAGTTAGAGGTTTGCTTACACTTTTTATTGATATGGTTATCTTTATCAAACCTTGTTTTACCATGGACTTATTGGCTTCAATCGAATGGTGTTCGCCATTACCCGACTAATCCCGGCTAATCCATCTTTCACTTGCCAGATCAATATCTTACTACAAGCCTAAAGTACAATGCCTGAATCCCGGTCTGAATGCCTTTGAATTATGTCGCAAAACATGCTATAGATACACTGTAAATTCTGTCAGGGATGTGAACACCTTGCTTTTCTGTTCCAAACATTTCCACAAACTGCCACCTCCCCCTGGAACTCTTCCTGTTTTTACTGTTTTTACAGAATGTAAACATCCTAACTGTTTTCAAACTCGTGGAAGTGATTTCAGTAAGGGTCCTTTTCATTATGTCAATTTTTTCCCCTCAATTTTCAAACAAAGCTAAGCTCAAATCGATGTCCTTCATGTAGAAAATCACAACTTTGTTATAAAATTCCGGACCCGGAATTTGTTATACACAGTATCCTATGGCACGCAATACTATACATAATTTTTTACTGCATCAAAACGAAATATCCAATTCATCTCAAACTTTGGAATTGTGCATTTTAGGTTACTATCTTTTGTTCTAGGTGACTATTTTTAATTATTACACAAAAATAATTATATTTTGAAATCTCTGAGTCAGCCTTTAAGTTACAGCAACAAGTTGTAAAATGAGTAATTTTTTACCAATTTTTGATCAAATCAATTAAAGGTGGGTGTTCCGATTTATGTGTATCCTGTTCTCCACTTAATATGAGAGCCTGGCACCTGCATAAACTTACCATCAAGTGTCGTGGGAAACGAACTTGCAGTTTTGATAATAGAAGCGATAATGCACATTGCAAGGCCCTATTCACTACTGTGCTAATATTGATGGTTAACCACTAAAACGACAGTTTTTTGTTTATATCTTTGCAAAGAAGTGGATTTGGAAGCTGAAATTTCAGGACGATAATGAGAAAAATACGGCCTTTCATTTGATATCAAAATTTATACTACTTCCGGTTAAAATCAGGGGGTCCCAGAGGCGATCGGAACAAGCACCTTTAAGTTAAACATTTTTTTTTTACAATTTTGAGCCTTTATTATTTATGTATTTTGAGTAATATAAAAAAATCATGGAATTGAGTATTTACGATTAATCATTTTTGGGTCACAATTACTAAGTACACTGATCACTTTTTTCTAGGCTTTATCGGCTAGGCATAAAAGTTTCTTATAAACAGGGGGAAATATAAGTGTGTTTAGAGATGTAGTGCGAGGTAATGTTTAGGTATTAAACATGTTGTCAAACCTCTAAACATCAGCGTCAAATGCCTAAACACCTACCATAATGTCTAAATATGTTTATATGTTTGCCGGTATAAGGTGCTTAGATAATAAACAATGCTTATACATATATTTCAAAATGTTTAAAAAACAATAGTACCAGAGTGTTTAGAAGGTTTTTAAATTGTCTAATTACCTGTATGGTTACATTTTTTGTTACATGGAAGGAGGGCACTGTAAATCCATGTGTTCTGGTATCTGAACATTAATCATAATCAATCACTAGCTCTTCTCAGGCTCGCAGGTGCTGGTGCATCCAAGGAGAACAGAATTTCAACACAAAACGAACGTCGTCGTCTGTCGGCAACATGGCGGCAAATTCGTAAGTTTGCATGTTTGAAGCTCATTGTTTTGCGACAGTTTTGTGTCGTTTATATTTCCACAAGAAAGAGTGAGAGAATAAAGGTGGGTGAGTCTGTGTTCGTATCACTGCTAAAATCGGATTAGATGTATTCTACGCTTTTTTTTTTTGGGATTAAAACTATGATTACTGAGAAAGCCTGTTGAATTCAACCATCCGTTTACCAATCCGGCGTGGAACATTTCCTTGTTGTGGTAGTTTGAATTCAACATGCTTGTCGTGACAGGAGCGGAAGAATTATATTCTGCCACAAACCTACATTGCTCAATTTTTCTCCCCATATCACTAGATTGACATTCTAAAAGAGGGCAACTTTTTGGATGGGGTGTAGCTGAGAGTAAAATTGGGCCTGGTATTTTTCGGGCCCTGATAGCATTATTCCTTGACATTTTTAAGTTAATCAAAACATTTTCTTGTTTAAATATTATGTAGATCATCTATTTGCTTTACAATGAGGGGTCATTACCTTCGAGTGTAAAAACTGCCAGAGATACAATCAAAAATGCGTTCGTCGAAAAACCAGTAATGTTTGTTGCGGAAATCATGCACCACCCGGCCGAGTGTGGCGTCCTTACCATACCGTCATTCATTTCACGGTGAAAATTCGGGCATCAAGACGACAAAATCCTTAAAGACACCGGAGCTAGTTCGAATTCAAGTGTGTTCAACTTTGCGAAATTTTCTCATTGAAAGTTTGTTAGTATTATCATTAAAAACGGCTGTAAAATATGTAGTTTACACATTATTCTACAC
Source organism: Ophioderma brevispina (assembly GCA_023653785.1). Taxonomy (NCBI): domain Eukaryota; kingdom Metazoa; phylum Echinodermata; class Ophiuroidea; order Amphilepidida; family Ophiodermatidae; genus Ophioderma; species Ophioderma brevispina. The sequence goes on from JAMKCH010043171.1 coordinate 12,866, forward strand.
AGAGAGACTTGCCGTATGGTCGATCCCAAGGTTTTCTATACAAAATCGGAGGGTTGAAAATGACGCGATTTCTGTGTCGAAGACGTGACTAACTTGCATTGAATCGCCAGGTTTATTTCCCGAATGTGTGAATAGTCGGAGTAGAATTGTAAACGAATGGTATTCCAGTAGAGGTACATTAATTCTAACCATTATATGTTCTGATCTGCTTCAAAAGCATCCTAACTGGTTCTCACAACGTTTTTGTTTTGGTTGTCTTCCTGCGATGTGCTGTACGGATACGGGTGTTTAAATAAAATGGACGTCGGGTGCTTTAAAACCTCGTTTGAAATTTCTGGCAACCGTATGTTCACACGGACTGACCGCAGCCGCCTGGTTGGGCGGAACGTGAAAAAGTTTTGGTGCATGAATCACGTGCTTGGCAAAAGTGATCACGATGTCGATTGAAAACAAAATATGACGTCATCTTATATATGAGCTATATATTGGCGATCAATCACAGATATTTAGGCTACACCTGATTTTTCTAAAAAGCCGAAAGAAAAATGTTTAAGTTGCATCATTGGCGTGAAACAGGTTGAACAAAAGTCAGAGATTTTTTATAGTCCTATAGGCTATTATAAATTATAAAACTGGTGGTGTTGTGTGTATGTGTGTATATTATATGTTCGTGTGTGTGTATGTATGGTGTGTGTGTATTGTGTGTATATTGTGTGTTGCGTAGGTGTGTGAGGGTGTGTGTGTGTGTAATTAATAATAATAATAGGAGTCAACAACCACTGTGTATGTTCTTTCGCCCATCAAGAACTGAGACTGGACTATTTTAATAGAGGCCCGGACTTCCCTCCAACCCCGCCCCGCCAAAAAACTGGTCCAGGACTAGAATTAATAAATTCGAGAGAACTTCCGAAAAAGAAACACGACTCGTGCCACTACTTTTAACCCCACCCCTCTTTCAGACCCTGCCCAGGCTAGCCCAGCCCTTCACTGCGTGGTAGTCCCGTGTACTTCTAGCTTTTGGCTGCCGTTGGCCTTGCAGAAACCCCTTGACAATATCTCACCACTCTTGTTTTACCAACCTTATTTTTCATTTTGATTTTTTGGGGTGACTATAAAACCAAGAACGCCAAAACAAAGAACCCAAGACCCTCACTATAAACACGACCCCCCCCCTCAACTATAAAACAGACCCCCTCACTTTTTATTTTGTTATTTATTTTTTAAATTTTTTTAGTCATTTATTTTATTTTATTTCGTTTTAGTTATTTTTTATTTGTTTATTTTATTCGTTATTTTTATTTATTCTTCAGTTATATTTTCTTATATTTTAATATTTATATTATTATGCTTCTGTATTTTAAAATAAACCCAAAGTTGTTTTTTTATTTGGGACTTCGTCTGATTTTTTGTGGCACATTATTATTTATCCTTTTGGTCAAGCAGGGTTTTCCCATGTAATTCTTGATATATAGTCATTATTATAATATAAATAAATAATAATAAATGAATAGAAATTCAATTAATAAAAATAAATATAAATAAATATAAATAAATATAAATTTATAAATGACATAAATATGAGAAAAAATAATAAAAAAAGAATCATAGGCAATAAATTAAATAAAAAAAATAAATATAAACATAAGTAAAAATAATTAAACAACTAAAATAAACAAATACCAACAATTAAACCATTAAATAAAAAATAAAATTCCTATGGATTTTTTTATGTCGGTAAGTCTATCATATACCCAAAATCCTAATATAAAATTCAAAGTCCTCTAATTACGTCATCAGTGAGTCCATCACTTTCAAAGTTTTATATAATACTAAAATTCTCACCCATACGCACGCTTTACATACGCACCTACCCATCTACATACGGACCTACACACATGTCCATACGGACCTATACTTTCACAGTTTAGTTGGTTCTTTGTTTTATAGTTGAGGGGGTCTTGGGGTCTTGGGGTCTTTGGGTCTTTTGTTTTAGAGTCACCCTGATTTTTGTGCTGTTTTGTATAAAAGATATAAAATTGCTGTATCTTATAAAAGTTGACCGTAGATCGCAGGAACTGGGCGCCATCGCCATTTATTCACATGCTTTTGGTGGTGGAACAGGCAAGAAGAAGAATCTTGAATCACTCCCCCTCGGCCCCCGCGCATAAATTGGGTGCAGCGGGTAATCATTTGGGGGCCGAGGGGAGTGATCAGATTAATCTTATTTCCACGTATTCCACTTGCTTTGCGCAATTGATCACATGTGCATTTACAGCTACGCTGTTTCCTTGCGACTATGGTGTCTCCCCACTGAGCCATAAGCGAACCCAAGGCACATGGCACCACGCTTATTTTAACAGCATAACTGTTTGTATTAGTTACCGCCCAATCCCATGAAAGCCATTGAAAATTACCCCCTAAAATTACCACTCTGTCGTTGATTTCCCCATGGCATCATCGAATATAAATGATCCTAGACATCCTCACATCGTCAGGCATTTAGTTTTGTTGAGTATAGTTTAGCAATGCAAAGATCAAATAAATATTTTCCTTTTCCTCCAAAATGGCGTCATATACGCGTTGCCACGTGGTCCGCTTTGGTGGGTCGTTGCTAAGACACGTGTGACCCTTTTTTTACACACAGTAGTAATGCACAAACACTCCGAATATTCTAATATTGTTTGCACACGGCAAAATTTGACCTCGGCGAGTTCGAGAAACATTATATTTGCTCAATGGTCCGACACCTCGTTCGTTTTTGTTATTTGTTACCAGCGAAAATTGGCATTGTCCCCGGCCGTTTTTAAGTTATACACTGGGAGAGCCCAGCGGCTTGTTACACATGGCACATCGATACACATTTGTGACATTCATTAGGTGAAAATTATACGCGTTTGGCAACTCGCACTTCCAGAATGCAATGGTAGGGGAGGGTAGCAAAACTTCTGCTTCCTGTTTTTACTGCGGCAAGTTTGAATGTAGTGTAAGGCTTGCGTTTTCCCATTTTTCTTTCAAAACTCTTCACTATTTCCTAATCTAGAGATTGTGGGTTGGACATTTCATATTAACAGGGATAGTAATATATCTTATTCCAGGGAACACCAATTTGTTATTTTATGAAATTAATTTTGAAATTTTTGATTTAGCCCTAATTTTGTAACTGTGTATCACATAATTTTTCTGTGACCCTTTGCCAATTCTTCTTGTTGCGAATTCGCATACATAACATTAAGAGAGTCACCAGAAGCAGGTTTTAATTCCATATTTCTGAAAACCGCTACCCTTTATGAAAACCGCTACACAGATACCTACACTACAGTCCCCACACCATATATTTCAAAAATAAGGTCAAAACCCTAAGACCTAAGTTGCTCTTCAGCGTCAAGGCAAATTAAGTTAATTCTCCATAGGACTCTGTACAGTGAAACATGTGGTCACAAAAGTTAGCATAAAAAGTGACAAAAACACTGCCCTCTATAGTTTGGCTGTCAGTAATAAGCTAACCACTGACTGGGGTTTATCTAGTCCCGAGGTGCTCTGACTAGAGTCCATATTGGGTGGTCGTGTAGGTCAAAGAAAGTATATCGCTATTGCAGGGTCCATCACGAATTTTAAAACCGACATTTACTCACCTTGACTACAAAGCCATACCTAATGTCACGTGATTCTTATGTCAACATGATTAGTTCATGTCTTGTACTTACAAGGATGTTTGGCATCAAATAACTGTGCAAAATAAAGAAAATTGAAGGCACTAAAGTAAAGTATACTAAAATTTGCCGTTATTAAAATTCCATCATCAAAACTTGCAGAAACAGTTTACATAATACCTCAGAATTGCTTTTGTTGTTGGTCCTATATAGGGCCTTGCAACGAGAGGTCAATTAGGTTATCTTGTCCAGACCTGCCTCCAGAACCCCCACATGCGTGCAGAGAATACAAAGAATCACCTGCAGAAATACCTGAAATTTTCATGTGAACCAGGTGCACTGTTTGGATTTCTTCTCATGCTTGGTTGATCTGGAGGACAAACAAAAAGTCCATTCAACCATAATTTAGCTTGTTTCTGTGCAAGGGCCCTCCTATAATTATTTACTTGTGATAATAACACCCACGGAGTCAATAATACCAATTTGGAGAGGTCGGTAATGAAGTATTTTAAAACTTTTTTTCGACAGTTTTTTTCCGTTGAAAACCCGCGATATCCCTAATGTATCTAGTTCGTAGCCCCGGGCTTTGCCCGGGCTACGCCCGTAACTACATGTCCGGCTAGGGTTTATAACTACAAGAAAATGAAAAAAAGAAATCACAGAAAAAAAATGATCGCAATACTTGTTGTGTTCCTCTTTCCCCACTCTTTCTCTTCTTCTATCTACGCTCCCCGTCCAGCTCTGACTTACTACAATTAAAAAATTCAAACAGATCAGGATTGCTGTTTAAAAGAAAAACATATTACTATTAGTAGTGATTCCAATACAATGTATTATATACATTTGGAATTGAATGTTCAGACTTCAAAGGCAATCTCTATCACACATTGCTCATGATGACAGAGCATAATACACGTACCATATTATTTGAACACCACCCTGTATGTGTCTCACATTTGAACAGTGTTATGGTCACTTTAGTACATGTTAAGACTAATATATAACTGATTTAAAATTCTTACAATTAAGGACCTCATCCCACAACAAGTAGATTCAATAGGTAGCAAAGCCTAAAATAATGTATACATAAATGGTCATCATTACAAGTTGAATATACAATTTCATCCAACCCTCTGTCATAAAAACTGCTTTGTTCACCTATCCAATCTTGTTAATGATTCTTTTCTGAAGATTTCAGCATTACCAATGCTTCCTTACTGTTTTATATGTATAATTTTGTACTTCTTAATAATGCATGTTAGTTTTGCCAAAAATGTGTCCCATTTTTGCCAACACTGTATGTCACTTGTCCAATAAGGCTGAATATACCAAATTTGATATGGTTTGAACAGCCTATAGGTCTGCCTGAAGAATATATATAATATCTGCGGTACTACTTGTCTTCAAGATCTTTCATCAGGTAACATTATTAAGTGAAAAAATGTGTTTTTTTGGTTTTGCACCCTATATGTTTTCTCGCACAGCGACCTGTATATCAACGTCGACATTGCAAATATAGAGTCCTTACACCTTCAGCTTTTCAGAAAATGTATGGTTTTACTAGAGTGTTTTTCATCATGTTTAATGCATGCTACCAATTAAAATTGATGAATTGTACCTTGATTTTCCATGATGTAACGCTACCTGGGGTGTCCCACTATACGACACATGACCGTATATAATATCGTCGCCCGCATCACATACTGTCGTATTTCACATTTTTGAGGTTTTTGCGAAATTCCATCTACTAATTTAGTTCATCGAGTTTCTTGCCATCCACAAAGTTTTTTTTCAAACTGTGAGGAGGCCCTATGGACCCCTTACCCGGACCGGTCGTTGTGGCCGGCCGACGGCCCAACACACGAAGGCAATTATTTTTATTTTACACGGCCCAGATCAACGAGAGCCAAATTTTGCGTTTCATTTGCATCTCGGCCGTTTTTCCGTCACATGATAATTATGGGTAAAGCAAGCCCGCCCAGATCAACTAAAAACATCGCGTCAATTTTCCCTGAAGACGGCCCAATGCAACGAAAAACAATCCGCGTCACTTTCCCCGGAAGACGGCCCAGATCAACGAAAAACCTCGCGCCATTTAAACCGGAAAGACTCCTCCATGCAACGAGAACATCGCGTGAAAATGCAATAAAAACAGGGATAATAAATAAATAAATAAATAATAATGATGCGTACTGCACCTGATCTCATAAATTTGTAGCTTATAGTTTTTCGCCAGTCGTGAGTGGCGCTATACCGCTACATCATAGTCGTGCGTGCGCTATTAGCTACGTCATGCTCCGGTTTACGCCATGACTACTTTTAAGCATAATTAACCCAATAGCTTATCGAATGGTGGCGCTATCACCATCGAAATCGAAATTGTTCTAGGGGCTATTTTTAACACAGTTTCAACCCGCCTGATGAAAAGCATTGCTCCTTCTTGGCGGCAAACCGTCCGAAATGCCGTGAACAGCATCGCATCATTTCCAGTCAATAACGGCCAGAATTCAACGAAAAACATCGCGTCATTTTCCGGAAGACGGCCAGTATGCAACAAAACTCGCGAGTCAGTTTTCCGGGAAGACCGGCCCAGGTGGCAACGAGAACCAGCTCATCATTTTTTCCGTAAGAACGACCCAATGCCATGAAGGGCCATGCGATTCAATTTTGCGCGACCAAATAGTTGTTTAAACGGCCCAGATGCAACGAAAACATTTTCCGACCGTACCGACTTTTTCGTTGGCTCTCATTGCCTCTCTGCCGTGTTAGGGTTAATTAGTTAAATTCGATTTTTGTCATTTTCCTGAAAAATCATCATAATCCGAATTTCACATACTGTCGTAATTTTTAAAATCGCCATTCATTTACACGTGTTTGCATATAGCGTGTTCTTTTTTGCCGGTCCTAAAGAATGGATTTCACATACAGACCTATTTTGAGGTCATTTCCAATCGTTATTTCGTAAAAAAGCTTTTCACATAGTGATCTATTTACGCACATGAAAAACAACGGTGTAATATGCGTCGTATTTTGAAATATACAATTATTTGTGATTTCACATACAGACATAACTTGGTATCCTAATTAAAATAACATAATTGCCGTTTGTTAAGAAGTTGGATTTTATGGTTTACTATTGATTGTAATATGTTTTTCTTCTTCAAAACAGTAAAGTCTAGATGTTTCTTTTGTATGCTTCGTTTTACCGTATCTCCATGAAATGTCGCGGTAGTTTTTGAAATTGCTTTTCCCTCGCGGAACACGTGTTTTGTAAAATACGACAGTATTGATGTGGGCGCGCTATTAATATTAAGAAACGTAATATGTATATTCTGAAAATTTGTGCTTATTGTGACGGGAAATGGCCATAAGGGAAGTGGAATTGCTGTCAAGATGAAATTTGGGTTAATTCAACTAATTTGAATTTGTTTGTGGGAGTTCAAAATACTAGAATATAAAAACAAACCGTTGTGCGACGGCTTCTTTGAAGTCAAAGGATAGAGGTTGGCCATAACAAAAATAGCGTTTAGGGTGGTTTTTTCACAAATATAATGAATGTACGTAACGGTGAGAAAAATGTTAGTTATATTTCGACATTAATAAGCAAAAAAAATCTAGCAATCTGTAATTCACTTTATTCCATAACCGTCAAAAGGCGTTTAAAACAGTTGTCTAAGAAACTGGTTTCTTTTGACCCTAAGAAGCCAATGTTTGTTAGGAATTGCAAGTTTATTGTAAATGAAAATGTAGTGAATGTACGTACGTGTTCGAACCGACCAAAATCTTATTTGTCATATTTCTGTTTTTCAAAATGTTAGACTTTTAAGAAAGTGTGAAATTATATTTAAAAAGGTCCAAGAAAAGTGGTTCATTTCGACACTAATAAGCAAAAAAAAAAAAAAATTCCCGGTTTAACAGTGACTAGTGTATAGCATCCATGGATTGACTGTGGTTGACTTGTGGTATAGAATTGGCAAGTGGTGTAGAATTGACTAGTGGAGTAGGATTGACTATTGGTATAACCCTAATCCTTAACTATAAACCCTAATCCTAAACCCTAACTCTAACCTAACTCTAACCTAACCCTAACTCTAACCCTAACTCTAACCCTAAACCTTAACCCTAAGCCTAAACCCTAACTCTAACCTAACCCAAACTCTAACCCTAACTCTAACCCTAAACCCTAAGCCTAAACCCTAACTCTAACCCTAACTCTAACCTAACTCTAACCCTAACTCTAACCCTAACTCTAACCCTAACTCTAACCCTAACCCTAACTCTAAGCCTAACTCTAATCCTAACTCTAACCCTAACTCTAACCCTAACCATAACTCTAACCATAACTCTAACCCTAGCCCTAACTCTAACCCTAACCCTAATCATTCCCCTTACTCAAACCCTCTAAAACCCATGGTCCAATGTGCATAGTAATATGCGGGGCAACGTGACAGACTCTCCCCTATAGCGAAATGGAATGCATCCAAATTAGATGACACGAATGACCTTTATAGTGACAAAATGGCGACTTACACAGTTAACTAAGCGGACGAAATGACGAAAGAAATCACTAAAAATATCATATTTGGAGAATATTGTAAACTTTCTTCCCAACCTAAAATGGTTAAAAATCATTAAGGTAAGTCATTAAGGTAAGTTATTTCATCATATATAAATTTTAAACCTGTGGCAGAATACTAAATTCATACCACAGGGGCTAGAGCTGATACCGTGTTAGTACCACAGAAATATAAAGAACGAAGTGAAACTAGGCCATACACAGATCGAATCTGTGTTAGTGGGATAATGATAAATTAACATGATTAATACAGTAATAGAGTAATTCACAAACAAAACTGCACCGTTGTTTCCTGGTTAATTTCTGCGCATGCGTACTGATGCTTGAGGGCTATTCCATGTCAACACTCGAGATGTGCACCGCAGCATGTCATGGATTTTTTTCTTTTTTGGTGTGATGATAGATATTGATGAGAAATGAAAATGCTGAAATTTTGAGCTTTATACTGCCTTTCGTTTTCCTGCAGGAGCACTCAGAAATTTAGGGGGGTCGCCATCAAAAATGCTGTGCGATGCGAAAGACAATTTTGAGAGGGCCATAAACTTGTAATGGAACCTTCCCCAACTTTGAAAATCACTATCTGGGGTATTTTGTTGGTGCAGAATTCAAATCAGGCATAAAAAATGTGATATCTCATTTACTTTTAAAGTTATTTCGGTGTAAAAATGCAATATCTTTCATCTGGGACCAAGTTTGGGGGGTCAGAACTCTGTAAGTAACAATATTTTTAATGTCCATTTTCTTGTTAATCTGAGTCACACTGCAGGATTTTGTGCTAGTACAACAATAAGCTTATAAGGTAATTAATAAGTGAGTTACAGCCTATTGAAAAATCCTAATTTTGCATTTTGACATATATTGGCCCCCCTGAAAATCAATGTTGACATATGACATCACCCCTCTACTTCAGATATGTTGAAGATACATCATAAAAGAACTATTCTTGAAAGAACCAGCTTGGTGTCTTGATGTTTTCATTGTTTTCAGCACAAGACACTTTTGCTGATTTCCCCATAGAATGTATATGGTGATATACACTGTGCATGTACAATGACCTCTGGGTCACGTATACTTTTGTGTGGTAACTTTGAGTGTGTATTCTGTTGTGAAAAAATAAAGACACCAAGCTAGTTCTTTCAAGGAAAGTTGTTTAATGATATATCTTCAACATATCTGAAGTAGAGGGGTGGTGTCGAATGTCAACATTGGTTTTCAGGGGGGTCAAAATGTATAAAAAAGTACAATTACCATTTTCAAGGGGCTGTACCTCCCTTATTACTTTTCTAATGTGTTCATAATTGTATTGGTTTAAAGTTCTACTATGTAACTCTGATTGACCAAAAGATGGACAATAAAAATCTTCTTACTTTTGGAGTTATGACCCCCCAGATTTGGCCCCGAATGAACAAAGGTGCATATTTATGCCTCATTAACTCTAAAAGTAAACTCGCTGTGACCCCCCTAATGCCAGATTTGAATTCTACACCAAATATTACCCTTAGATAGTGATTTTCAAAGTTGTGGAGGGCTCCATTACTAATCTGTGACCCTCTCAACATAGTCTTTCACATTGGGTGGCACTTTTGTTGGTGACCCCCCCTAAATTTCCAATTGCTCTAGTGGGAAAACGAAATGGACTATGACGCTCAAAATTTCAGGATTTTCATATCTCATCAAGGTCTACCACCACACTCAAAACGAAAAAATCCATGACGTGCTGCGGTGCACATCTCGAATGTTGACATGGAATGGGCCTTGAGTGAATTCTATTTTTAGATGCCCGGTAGCGTCGGCAATTCACCGGCAAACAGCGCCGAAATCTGAAGTACAAAATACCTTTTCACGTGAAATATATCTTACAGAAATGTAGACGAATGTCAAACATGCAAAGGAACAAAAACCATTGAGGGCTGCATGACGAAATTAACGGTAAAGGGTGGAATTTTTTATCCTAACATTGCACTATTTGCCGCTGCCAGGCGATTCACCGCCATCTTAAAATAGACAGCTTTGAAAAAAAATTAAAATATATGCAGGGGTGCAGGCCATGAAATACGTAAGGAAAAAAATCAAGCTTATGCCTAAGTTATTGCCCTCAAGTGAGGAAATGACGTGCCTACGTGATTTTGGTAGTATGTCGTACATTCATAGTTTGTGAGCATCACCTTTTTCGTCTGTCATATCTTTTAAACATTTGGAACATCTCGTATATCAGCTAAGTAAAGGTATGCCGATGTACAAGGGACCTGGTAGCGCCACTCGGCCATGCCACATTGAATGTCATCTGCACGTCAAGAATACAAAACTTACCTCAACAGAACTGTGTAGCATATTAGCAATAATAGAGAACAAGGAAAATCCAACGTGGTTTTCATCCAAACGGCGAAAAAAGGTATGACTTTTCAACGGCCGGAATTATTACTCATAACCCTGTCATGAGTGAGTGGCTGCCAGTTTCGGAGTTTGACGTGGCAAAGGTCGACACGCGTTCATTTGTTCATCAACAACATTACGATTCTCCACTAAGCCACTTTGGGTGAAATGAAAGGTGACCGGACGCTGACACCGACGGCGAGTGGTTGGCAACACGCAACATATCAAGTAAAAGCAGAGGCATGGTAGTATTTCCCGCAAAGCCGGTTTTGTTTGTGTGAAGGTTAAATGCAAACACCCACCCAAATCGGGTGACGAATGCCGGGACAAAACGCCCTGGCAGACCCGACTTGGAAAATTTTCGCGCAGCGTTCAACGAGTAGTAAATATTCTGGACATCGAAAAGTGACATCCGAAATAAAACGTACTCATTTATCTTTGGTATTACATTTTGACTGAAAGAACATTAGGTCTGTGATATGTAGAGAACACGCGTTAGATCATACATTTGGGTTTATTGGCAATTTCAAGGGCGCAATCTGTTGAAGAAACAGTGGTGGATTGGTTTTAAGATTGCATTTGCTATTGTGGTTTGGTTATCAGGTGGTCCTGTGCAGCGGCTAACTGTACGTTAGTGATATACGATAAATGTCCAAATGTTAAAAGATACTGAAAGACAAAAAGGTTATGATCAGCAGAACAGTACAGTAAATGAATATGCCAAACTACAGATCCTATTTCGCCAACCCCAAGCTGGCCCAAGCTTAGCTGGTTTCCAACAGACTTAAATGGCTTACGATAATCATACTAGAGAAAAAAGTGATGAGAATCTTGTTACGAATTAGCTTGAGGTTGCACACGAATCGCACACACATTGTGTGAAGGCACACGCACTTGTAACAATGGGCAAATTCTGTCTTCTGCAAATTCTATATAAAAGCAACCATTTCAATCAAAACTGCATGCAAGGGTGGTAGAGTAGATTCTCACTCTCATTTGTCCCATTATTCTTGTTCTCAGATAACAACACACACCACTTTTAGTGCCATGTTGAAAAGACGGCAATAAACTTCTGGAACAATGTCCTTCAGAGTTATTTGATCAAGGCGCGCTGTAGCATGATGGCGACGGGGGTCACGGATCAGCAACGGTCCCTCTGCCAGAAGGCGACGAAGTTCCTTATGACACATAATCACGGTTCTTATGCCAGTTGGAATGCGAATACAAACACGTCACTGAACGTCAAATGTATGATCACGTGCTTTAGTCGTGACAGTAAGACCCCCTGTTTGGCCGCCATTTTTGTTTTTAACCATTGGAGTAAATGACAAGGTCGAATTTAAAATTCGCGCTTCTTCTTTGGCGTAAGGAGGTACATTCATAAATGAGGTGGCACTGCGGTTAGGGAGCTGTAATCAACCTTAACGATGAGTAAGTTAGGAATAATAGTCGTATGGTAGCGTGGTTCCCAAGTCAATCAGGGCCACTTGGCCTGTTCCAAATGTTTTCAGTGGTGCGCGCAAGCTGGCAAACAATCCAGGGGCACCAAGGGGATGTGGTTGATACGAAATGTAGGTTATGGGACTCGGAGATGGGATTATTAGGGCATGTCAAATGCCAAATATATTACGCATTGCAAAGTAATTCCATACAAGGTCTACATGAAACAATCATAACAATAATTAGTGAAACTAGGAGTAAATTTTTATTTCTGTAAGAACCAAGTAAGAAATCATTATATTATTTCAAACAGTATTTTATCATCATTCAAACATGCTACTGCGCAACGATGGTCAAGTGGGCGGTTTCCGACGGGGAAAAATACCAATTCTGACATTTTCCTCGGAAAACAAGGGATATTGAAATCCGACCTCTAAACAAAAACCCCAAACTAAAAATGTGGGCAATTCCACGGTAACAGTGTGCTGTATTTTACCGCTCTAATTAGTGTCTTTCGTACCTCATTGACAAATTTAATTACAAGAGGATCCCCGATCGTTTTTAAGATGTCACAATTAATAAATTCTACGGGGAAAGCATAGAATTTCACGAAAAATGGCAACGGCAGTGCTGTTTTGTTTCTGTTTGATGATGATCATTCAAGTGTCATGATGGAAACTTTATTGATCGAATATGCGCTAGGGGTACAACTGGACCTGTGGAATTCATCATAATAAAAAAAACTCTCGCGCATGATGCGTCATCAGGCAAACTTGGTTCCCGGCCGCTAGCTGGCCATCAGTGGGACGTCATTAATTCTCGGCCAACTCACTAATTAGCCTAATCCAAAGTTCTTAAAGGACAAGTGTTTTGTTGTAATTTCACTAACCTTCAAGTCTCCTTTTTTTCCGGTCACGGACCCTGAGTCGTTGTTCCCACAAAAAATATAAAATTTGAGGTTTTTTTGTAGATACCGAAGTAGCTTCATTAAACTAGAACCCCTACTACAGCATTAGAATACAGTTTAACTGACGTCACTCTGTTATCTGGTTCTTTGCAAAACTGGCAATTCTAGTGAATACAAGTGGTGGTCCAACGCAAAAAAGATTTCCAACCTCGTGCCGTGGACTGCACATTGCCTAAACCAGTGTACAGCGATCGCAAATGCTCATTAATTAGCGCTAATGATCCCCGCTAATGACAATTCAAATTTACCGCGCCCATTGTGACGTAAGAGATTCAACAAACTCCGGAACCGATCGGTTCCCTTCGCCAGTGATGTCATCGACCTTGGCTGGGTCAATACGCGATGCGATTCTATTCGTGTGCTTAATTTCCGAAGTTCACTTAAGTTCAGTATAAGGCTCAGAGGTCGACCCGATGTCCAATCTGGATCTGGATCTGGATCTGGATTTGGATTAATACTGCATAACACCCCTGGTGGAGTCACACATGCAGGAAGTGGTATGCGCATGAAGCTGTTTAGATGATATTATTGATGTATTTCGCTGCTTGTTCTTTAAAGAGTTGCGGGTTTTCAATGGTCGTAATGTGATATGGTAATGAGTTCAGTCTATTATTGTCTTAGGAAAGAAACTGTATTTGTAGCAGTCTTTGTTTGTGCCGATGATCTGGTAGCAATTTGAATGCTGGTGCCGTGACGGACGCCGGACCGGCTGTAGGAGGTCGCCCACTGGCAGGGCAAGAAGGCCCATTCTTGCTTTGTGCAATATTGCCAATCTACTCACAGTTCTCCTGTTCTTAAGGCTGGACCATTCAAGGTTCTTAATAATGTTTGAAACACTGCTGGTACGGGAATAGTCATTGACGACAAACCTAGCAGCTCTCCGCTGAATATTTTCTATTTTGTTGGTAAGGTCCTGAGTATGGGGATCCCACACGGCCGATGAATATTCTAAGAGTGGGCGGACTAGTGAGAGATAGGCTTTCTGTTTGATGGGTTTTGTGCATGAGTAGAGATTCCTTTTTATAAATCCAAGTGATCTATTTGCTGATGATGTTATGCGACTGATGTGTTTGTTCCAGGTTAGGTTGTTGGTAATGTCAACTCCAAGATAAGAGTGGCAAGATGTTGATTCCAGTATGGATTGCCCCAGTGTATATTCGCAGTCTTTTGGTTTGCGTGAGTGTGTTAAACGCATGACAAAGCACTTCTTTGCATTGAATTGCATTTGCCAAACCTCCTGCCACTGGAATAATGTGTTTAGATCATCCTGGAGTTGGGCCTGGTCAAACTGATTTTTGATTTCTCTATAAACAACACAGTCGTCAGCAAATAATCGGACTTCAGATGTAATATTGTGAGATAAATCATTAATGTAAACAAGGAAGAGCAAAGGTCCCAGCACCGTACCCTGGGGAACGCCAGATGTTACCTCTGTCCAAGCCGAGTGCTCACCCCCGACAACGACCCTCTGTTTACGGTGCTTGAGGAAATTTGCAATCCAAGTGTGGGTTTTGTTACGAACACCATATCTGTCAAGTTTCAATAATAACCTGTTATGAGGAACGCAGTCGAATGCCTTTGAGAAATCCATTATTACCATGTCAATTTGGAATCTTTTGTTAAGGGTCATGGCCAAATCATTAACTGTTAAAATCAGCTACTGGGACTCGCAAGAATGTTTACGAAAACCATGTTGTTTTTCAGTAATGATAGAATGGGTTTCAAAGTGATGCATGATATTTGAATGAATAATGTGCTCTAAGGTCTTACAGCAAATGGATGTTAAAGAGACTGGCCTATAATTTGAAGCTAATGAACGGTCGCCCTTCTTAAAAATTGGTGTGACATTGGCACATAGCCACGATGATGGTAAACTACCCGTATTCAGAGATGTTTGAAATATAAAAGCAAGTGCTGGTGCTATTTCAACAGCCGCCATCTTAAAGTGACAGGAGGAGATTTTTTTAGGATATGAATTTCTCTCAAATTTCACTGGATCGGTTGTAGACCACCTACCGAGAACGTTTGGAAGGTTTATTGGACAAACAGGTGCAAAAGAAAACCGCAATCCTTGTTTTGAACTTGCCTGCTATCATAATCGTTCCCCATAGAAAACCATGCTTTGACTTTCTGTCATGCACGACAGAAACTACTAAATCATCATCTTATTACATAAAGACGGCGTATTCGGCTTATTCACTTCAGGTGTGATCTAATACATTGGTAAGCATTCCAAATATGTAAAAAACCTAGGTTCGAGAAAAATTGGGGGCGCTTCTTTCTGGAAATCTCCTCATGTCTCTTTAAGAATCTGGGCAGGAATACCATCTGGGCCAGTGGCCTTATGAGGATTGAGATCTTTTAAGAGCTTTGCAACACCTTCGATAGAAATATTGAAATCCGGCATGGTAAGGATGTTACTAACAGGTTCAGGAGGTAGGTCTGGCTTCTCTTTTGTAAAAACTGCTTTGAATTGATCATTCAAGATATTTGCTTTAAGTGTGTTGCTTGACTCAAGTTACCCCATCCATTTTAGGGAAGGCCTGCTAAGTATATTTGGCAGTTTTTGTTGTTTCTGGCTTTGGACAGAGACTCATAAAGCTGATCAAAGTACTCAACACTTTTACCATAAATTTGAGATCGGTAGAACGAACCAATAAAAATCTGCTTGGAACCCTGTATTTCTATCGAGACCCAAGTAATTTCACAGTTAGAGTCAAGCTCTATTCGGTGGGTAGCAATCAAGTCATTTTTTGTTTCGATCAGGACACCACCTTTCGCTGGGCCAAAATCACGGTCCTTCCTAAAGAAAGAATAATTGGGAGGGAACAGTTCATTGTTATTAACTGAACTGTCAAGATGAGTCTCTGACCCTATGATGATATCAGGGTCGTTTTCCTAAAAAAAACCACTCAGATCCGCAGTTTTATTACGGATACCCTGAAAATTCACCACAAGGATTTGCGAGTAGTGTGGATCGGCTCTGACATCGTTGCCGATTCCTGTTGTCAAAGTGTAAATTTTGACTGGACATCCACATTCTACCTGACAATATACTGTTCCAATAACATTCTGGAACACGTTGAACCTATTTTTGCTGAATAAGAGCACTACATCGACTAGAACTTGCAACTTTTCCTACCATACTCGTGTGACTCCATCTTGCTACAGTGTGATTGTTTTAAAGATGGCGGACCTGCCGCTATCCACCGTGGGTTGCTAAAGCTTCAAGTGCCGTGACGACAATGGTCGGTTTGTAAAGAGTAGCTCGCTGGTGGGGAAGGGGCCCATATCTCTGGCACAAGCCATCCATGCCATTGAAATGCTTTTTGATTCACGTTTCATCCCATATAAAATTATTAACAAAATA
>JAMKCH010043172.1:0-119156 GCA_023653785.1 Ophioderma brevispina
TACCTTGATTTTTTTTCACTAGAACTTTGGTTTGTAAAACTCCCAAAACTGACAACAAATGTTTGAATTTAAAAGTGGTTGACCCGATAGGGTGCGTCTATGACGATTCTTCCTTTTTCGGAAGCACATAACCAAAAATCTGCATACAATTTTAGTTAATCAATCCAAATGTTTGATGTGAGCAAAATGGCCACCACCATTGGGTCCATATGCGAGTATGTTCAGCTAAGGTTGTCCACCACTTTGGAGACACTTTTTTTGTTCATTACAGCATAATATTTCCTGAGTAGCCTTAAAAAACACTGGCACCAGGGGAGGGCGCCAAATAAATCCCAATTTCAAGACGCTCGCCATTGGTTATACCCACGTAAAAGGCAAAATCTTGACCGAAAATTCTGAATTTTTGTTGTTGTTTAATGATATTTCTTATATTCCAAAACCGTTTGGAGCGAAGAACTCAACTCCACTGGAATGGTTATTTCTGATTTTTTTGCATGAATAACGAACGAGGACGCGGTCGTATGTGGTCATGGGAAACCCATGACCGACCCCACATCAAAGCACCCAAATTTAGTGTTGTGGTTGCACTCTTATTGCTGTAATTTCTTTTACATTTTTTTGAGTTGCTCAATGAATTGAGCTCTTTGGCCGCCACCGCTGACTGCAGCATTTGAAAAATAGTGCGCCCCTCAACATTTTTCAAAATTGATATTTTTGCATGGTTTGTAAGCTTTTGTAAACATTAGCCCTCACCTGAAGATCAAGACCAAATCAGCGCCTTATGGGTAAAACAGAGGGGAACAATTTTAATAATTAATGTTCTCCGGCGACATTAATTCACAGATGATGGGAATGGCATTTACCACAAGAAAACACGCCGTATATATGTTCCCACTCATTAACCCTGTTTGACCGTTCCTGTGACCTTTGGGATGGTTTTAATATCAATGAGTACGAGTCTCTGAATTCTCGTAATATACATCATATGTGATTGAAGTTTATGGAAAACTTACACACACCCAAAAAGTAACTCCCCACCCCACCCCTGCCTATTGTCCGTCAATTCAAACGATACATCGCACTATACCCTACAGGATATAATTAGAAGCGGTGATTATTAAACGTATTTTGACACCTCAAGTGTGATTGGTGGAGTATGTTGAAGTATGCCCACGTTGACCGAACCCCCCCAATTAAAAGTTGCAGTAAGCCCTATAGAGAAGAGAATTATTCTGCATAGAAGAAGAGGATTGCACTGCTTTCAATCTGTAACAGTATGATTTTCCAATAATTTTAACTGCAACTTTAAATCCTGTGGTGGGTTCGGTTAAGTGGACCTAACTTCAACAATACTCCATCGATCGCACAAATGAGGTGTCAAAAAACGCGTAAATAAACAACCGCTTCAATTATATCCCATCTGTATAAATAAGATGTCTCATTTGAACTGACCGACAAATTGCAGGGGTGGAGAGTTACTTTTTTTGGGTGTGTTTAGAAGTAGCCTACAAATTACCTGGATGTCCTTCTTCTCTTATTAACGTCCCTATCTGTTTTTGAATATGTTATTTTTATAATGTGGAAACTTCTCTATTCTCCAATGGCCTAGAAGATCATTTGAGAGCAACTTGAAGACTATCATATTTTGTGAAAATGTGCAGTGCCACTTTAAATTTCACTGGGGGTAATTATACCCAAAATCACAATTTTTGATGGGACAAGTGGGGGGGGGGGGGGTAGGGGAAGGTTTGTCGATCGGGTCATACACTGCTAATGATTCCCATTACATTATTTAAAGAATTACTATTCATTGCTATTGAAAATTGTAATCTTCTGCATTTTTTTTGTTTGAATCTTGAAAAATTACTGCGTATTATTTTGGCATATTTATTCCATAAATATCCTTTTCTTCATCTCAAACACCATTTTGGAGTAATGTGATAAATATGCTGCTGCAACATAATGCTGGTCTGTGTCCATCTCGCAGTCAAGTGTGCCGACATCTACGCACAAAGTCACTTCAATGGCAAGGTCTTGGGTATAGGCCAGACTAACCTCGGGTTGGTAAGAAAAGGAAATCAGTTCATTAAGAAAAATATAGTAGTCATAATAATATTGGACTGAATTCAAAACAAATACAATATGCCCGAGCATGGAATTGATTTTCACGATGAGTAGGGGATGACGATGATTATGATTGACGATTAGATGACGATGAGGATAGATGAATGATGATGATGATGAGATGATGATGATGATTGGAAACCGTGTCATCGCACCTTGGTAACACAGTGTGCGACTGCTTGTTCGGGTTGCTCATTTTTTACAGAGGGATAATTGAAAGGGAATGAAAAGATATTATTTATTTTTACCTATTCACTATAGCTGTCATTATTGTTAACCAAGTTAAATCGGTTGATATATTGAGATGGAAACTGCAGTATAATGAGGGTTATCACCCTGTATTCCTACAATTATAAGGTCTACTGAATTCCACTTCCCATTGTAGATACACAGTAGAATTTCAATGACCACTCTCAATTGAGCTATCCATACAGTTACCAACAGAAAGTCCTCATAACTTTGAGTTAGATTTTGAGTATAATGCTGCCAGAATTTCTCGGGCAAGATTGGGCTACGCGCAGCATGATGTGCGGCAACCTGGAAACCACAAATAAGTTCTGGACCAGCGTTCACACGATTTGTCATTGGTCAGGAGGTGTGTGCCTATACTGCGTTAATTGCATAATTACATGCGTGCGCGGCTTCCTATTTGACAGGCGGGACTATAGGACTTCAATAGTCAACCCTCAATATACTGCAGGTTCAGCGCAATATGACAACACAAATTAAACAAGAACAAAACAAATCCCATCTTTATTCTCCAAATACGTACCATATACAGAACAAGATCGTGGTCTATCTATCTATCAAAGGAATTCTTGGGGTGTTGTGTACACAGGTCTGGAGAGTGTAGACAAGTAGCCAAGTAAGTCTATAAGAAAAATGTGAAGATCACAACTGATTCAAAAAATTTGATGATGGGAATAAAACAAATGCAATGAAAAAATTAAGGGCTCTGTTGCAGCTAGATGTCCTATTTAATGAACACCTCCCTTTTCTCGTGCCATAATGCACATAATAATTATATTGGATGCATATCAGAACTGTATATTTACATATACGATTTCAAATCGCATATGCAAATATACAGTTCTGATGCTATCCGCCTCTAGGAAAGCGAAGGATACCTTTCAAACCAAAACACATGTAGATTTAATCTATCGCCCTCTACCACCCTGCCTTGTCGGAAAGAGGTATGCATGTAATACGAATGTTGGCCAGTTCAAATCAGGCCAAGCGACATGTTGTTTTTTTCAACATTCGTGTGCTGGCCCTCTCCAGGGAAAAATTAATAAATATATCATCCTTGTATACCTGGAGGACCGAAAGTACGTTAAAATTTTATTATACAAGGTTGTGTGGGTGCTGTGGCTGTGCACGTCTGTGTGTATGTAGGTGGGGGCAAGAATAGAGTGTTGTGCGTGCATGTGCGGGGTGTTTATGTGTCTGTGAGGTTTTCTGTCTGTGTGACTGTAAAGGAAAGGCAATCCAGTTTATAATTATCCTTTTAAATTAATTCTTACCATAGACTCGGCAATTAGACCCACTTTGATTGACAATTTACATGCAGAGACGATTTCCAGCGTACTATTTAACCCTTTCAAGATGGTTAGATTCTGCTTAGGTTATACACAAGTGAGGAGCCATCTCAAAAACCACCAACTGTTGTGTTTATAACCTAAAAGAAGTGTGGTCATTGGGAAGCCATCTCAAAAATTTACTGACATGGACTAGGCAGTTGTAATCATTTAAAGGTTGCTTGCTCCGACTTATCGGTATTGTGTTCTATATCTTGATATAGAGCCTGACACTTGCACATACACCTCGTCAAGTACCATGGAAACAAACTTGCGGTTTTTGATGGTAGAAGAAATAATACATTTGCCAAAAGCCCTATTCAATATGTGCTACTATGCATGAATTTTTAACCACTAAACGGCATTTTTTTGTTTACATCTTTGGAATGAAATGGGATTTGAGGGCTCAAATTTCAGGACATGAGAAAAATACGGCCTGTCATCTGATATCAAAATCGATACTCGTCCGGGTAAATCGGGAGAGGGGGGGGGTCCCACAGACGATCGGAAACAAGTGAACCTTTAAATGCATCTTTTATTATTATTAGGTCATGAAAAATGCCGTAGTTTTTAAATTTTTGAAAAAAAAAAATGAAAAATTTTGATCGCCAGAGCTGGGCCAGAAAAGGTGATGAAATGTGCATTTGTGATTTTACTTCTTTATGTTAGTTAAGGCTTCAGTCTGTTTCAATGTGTTTTTGCCTCTTAATTTTAATTAATCAAAAGGGATAATTCTAGTTGGTGATTTTTACATTAGGCAAAAAAACAAAATATTGTTTCAGTGGTGTGCAGCATTTTGATTTTGGAGCCATTTAACTGCATTTCATTTTTTAATTTTATGAATTGACTCTGAAATCATATTTTTAGGGACAAAAAATGCCTTTTTAGAGATGGAACTTAATAAAATAGTGGTCCCAGATTTATATTTTGTTCATAAACCTATTAGAGTAAACGTAGGGCTTACTATTTTTGCGCAATGAAACAAACAGCTCAGTGCACCCATGGGCTACACGCTTCACTCCGTCATATATAAGATGGAATAAAGCGTTTAATCAATGGGTGCACTGAGCTGTTTGTGTTTCATTTCGCAAACATACAGTAAGCGTTTAAAGATGGTTTGCAATGGTTTGACTACCATTTGGAGTGATTTGGGCTTTTCTGGGGAAATTACTTCAAACCTGTAAATGAAAATTAAAAAATAAAAAACTGCATTGTATCTAGGTTTTGGGGCTACCCACTTGAAAGCA
Source organism: Ophioderma brevispina (assembly GCA_023653785.1). Lineage (NCBI taxonomy): Eukaryota > Metazoa > Echinodermata > Ophiuroidea > Amphilepidida > Ophiodermatidae > Ophioderma > Ophioderma brevispina. Next base: position 4,949 of record JAMKCH010043172.1, read on the forward strand.
AAACTTTTGGGGAAAGCCGTGGAGGTCAATCATAGTGGACTCAAAAAATAGTACTGTGCGGATTTGGCCAAGTTACCTAAGTAACGTATAAAACACAGCTACAACAGGCACAGAGAGTAATCTCTCTATTTTACTAGATCTTCCATTATAAGTACTCAAATGTGAATAAGTAAATCAGGCACTTTTTCTTGAAGAGAATCCATCACAGTTTTTAATGTAACCTGCAGAGAAGAGAAGAATCAGAGGAAATGAATGCAAACAATCCTTATAATTAGAAACAGTGGCAGAAATCTTTGATAAATGTGGGGGAGGTGACAATATTTGGGAGGGAAGAGTGGGCAAAAGTGTGACCAAGTCAAATAATACATTATGTGCATGGGAGGAGAAGGGAGGAAATATAGCAATTTATCAAAAATAAACAAGATTTGACTGCATTTGGGTTGGATACAATTGAACTTAATCTTCCCTTGGTCCTATTCCAACTCTATATAGATAGTATTGACAACATCAAAGTTGCCATGACTGAACTGTGCAAAATTCCATAGTCAATTTTCTTCAACGAGGTCAGTGAATTCAATCAGTGGCTAGAATGGTCGCAGCATTAAATCGTGCAATTAGTAATGAAAGCGCTGGCATGTAGATGTGCACAAGAAAAAAACACACTACACGCCTCTCTTGACGGTGTTGACGTCAAAGACTCATGGAAGCGTAATGCATTTTATAGAAACACTTTCTTCGATATATCTCAAACTTGCTTTTTACTCAATGGCACCTGAACAATAATATCAGAGCAAATTTGTTAAATCTGGGATGATTGCTCAGTTGTCACAAACAAAAGGTTCATTTATTGATTGAAACCAACATTTAGCATTTTATAGTATTTTAAAAAAAAATTAAAAACCTAAGTTGAGGGGAAGTTCCCCTTGGCTCAATAGCAGCTCAGCATGCCATACACTTCTTAGTGTTTATATTGATTAAAAAAATACTATCCTGGCAAAATTGTTATACAATCTGCCCCTTGGAAGTCGGATGCCACTGTTGGGATGGGTAACAAGAAATTGAACCCTCAGAATTGGCATTGCAGTGCCTAATAGACACATTGTGCACAAGGGTACTGTAGGTGCCTAGTGTTTCACCTCATTGCCATATAATTTCGTATGCATAGTAGTGGCGCCAACTTCTTTTTATGGGGAAGAAAGGTCTTCTCGAAAGTGAAATTTTGGACGGTGCACAGGTGAAATTTGAGGGCCCATTACACCAAAATTTGCAGAGATGTAACAGATTAGACCAAAAATTGCTGCATTTTTGCCCAAAATTTGTGATTTACCCAAATCACTGATTTTGACAAAAAACGTTCATTTCGTTACTGGGATGTGGGGGGCAAACGGGTAACTACCCCCCCAATGTCACTGCCACTAAGTATATGACTTGCTCATGACTGAGTTTGGCCGACCAGTCCCCTTTGTCTGAGATAAGCCTTGGAAGGTCTCTAAGGTGTACCTATGACCTAAGTGTTTGGTGGCTGAAAGTGGCAGTTAAGGCAGAATGTGCACATAGTGACAAGATTGGAATGGGTTTTATTAAAATACGGATGGGACATTACCATAAATTGGATTAGTTATATGTACCCTCCTTGCATGTGTCACAAAAACTGAAAAAACTAAATTGAACGTTCTTGACGTTACCTTAGGTTGTTTAGCCAAATATGCTCCCAACTTTAACATTAATGCTAGACACTCAGGGCCTGTTCAGAGAAAGATAATAAAAGCTAAGAATTAAAACAATTTCATTTGAATTGTGCAATTTCAGATCTAGGAGGACACACAGAAGAATTTGGTTTGTTAAAGCACGCCCTCAATTTTATTCAAAAGTGAGTTTTTGCATGTTTGTAATTGTTATAGACACTACCCAATGCCTCAGAGTGAGGGAGTGAGAAAGAGAAGAGAGAAGAGGGGCAGGAATTTGTTATTTCGCTTGTGCACACCATTTCATCAATTGATTGCTTAATTGCCTCTCCAAGGAAACTTTCAGAGATATTGTGGGAAGGAGCCCCTCAATTTTTGTCAAAGCCAAATTTTACTTGTACCAATAGCCTACCTCGAAATTCACAAATACCCAAAACGAATAAGGCATCAATCTTCTTATTCTGAAAAGAGCGATATTTGTATTTAAATGTCTGGATCCAGGCACAAATGGCCTAGGGGGAAAATAAAATACACAAAAATACTCTAATAATACTACAGTGGCTGGAATGAATTCGCGGACTGCTGCATTGACATATGCCAGAGTGAAGTGTTGTGTTAACCGGATGCGGACAGCGAACATAGCAAGCGACTGTGAGATTGGTCAAAGTATGCGCCGACGAACAACCACTGCGTAGCGATGGAGGCTCTCGTACATGGGGTGTACGTGTGGACTGTCCGAGAAATAAATCACACAATATAAATACGGCAGTGTTAACCAACTGGAATTTTATTACATTAAGATGTAATTGTACATATGGTTTTATCGCACTTCACACAAATTGAAAAACATGTATCCATACTACTACTAGTAAGTGAGAAATATCTTTGTGTCCTTACTCCTCCCAAAAGTCTATGAAACAATTAAAAAAATGGGTGTGGCCACCCTGGGAATTTTGAAGAATATGATCAAAAGGCCCCGTATTCTGAAAGAGGAAGACTAACGTCTGGACCTGGGTTTAAACCAGGGTTAGTCTACAAAAGTAGGACCTTTTTCCTTTCAAAATACTCTGAAAGGTAAATGTAACAGGTGAGAAAATTCTCATGGATGGGACAATTCCAGCCCATTCATGAGGAATTTTCTCACCCGTTACATCACACTTTTTAGAGTATGTTGTTAAGAAAAAAAGGTCCCCACTTGTAGACACTAACCTGGTTTAAACCCAGGTCTAAAGTAGTAGGCCCTTTCAGAACTAACAGCCAAAGTGTTATGACAACTTTGTACAAAATAAAACAGTTCACCCCTGTCTTTCATCTTGCCTGAGATAAGGAGCTACTTTTTATGGGTTTCTAAATGGTCCAGTACAGGGGGGAGGACATTAACAACAAGAAATGATTATTATTTCAAGGATCCAACCTTTCACCTTGCTGTAAACATAAATGATGAGCCACTCTTCTTTATCCCAATCCTCTGTCCCTATCCCCTGAGCTTCTTTCCTAGCACGCTAAGATTTATACACAAAAATTGAAAATGATTTCCTCTGCGAAATCCACGAAGACATACATAACCCACATTCTTTCTTCTCTACTTGTCATACTAGTAATCGGCCCTAATGGCCTACCAATCAATACAATTTTTAATATATGAATGATATGAAGCATATGTAAAATGGAGGAATTTTCGCGCTACATAATTTTCGCGCTTTTGCGCGCGCTTCTGAGCTAGCTGCGGAAAGTAAAAAAAACCCGCGAAAATGTGTATTTGTGTGTAGGTCTATGTAGGATAGGACAAGAGCGAATTTAAAAACAAGCAAAAAATGTTAAAAAATTTAAAAAATTTTTAAAAAATAAAAAGTTTAATTAAAAAAAATGTTTTTTAAAAATTAACACGCGAGAAAACCCTCATTTTACATGAGATATCCTTATGAATGCTGTAGTGAAAAACAAAATCGGACATCTCTACACATTTTAGTTAGTATTGAGGGATGAATCTTTGATGCTACATATGCTACCAAAGCGAGTAGTTGTTAAAGGTGGGTGACTTGATTAGCAAAACTCATCCCCCCACCAATCCATCCAAAATTGAGATTTTGGTCTCAGAGGAAAGATGATATTTTCTCATTACCCCCGTGGAAATTTAAAGCCCGGGAAGTGTTTTTTTTTGGTCGATGTTATGTTAAAACAACATCCCCGAAAGCAGTGACCACATAATTAACACACATGTTCATACGTCCAGTTGTTTTTTTTTTAAAAAAAAAAAAATTTTAGTCAAAATTTGTAATCAGGTGTTGTGTGGGTGAAACACTTTCCATGTGCGAGGGACAACGTCGTGAAAAAATAGGACAATGATCGACTCACACACATTTAAATTACTAATGTCTCTCACATATTTTCTCAATTAATTAGATAATTAATAATAAAGAAATAAAGCACACTTTGTGGGAAAATTGCCCAATTTTCCAAAATTTTGAGATTTTTGCCACAGTTGCATTGGTAACGGCTATGAAGCATAGTGTGAATGGTATTTAAGCTGAAACATGTCTATGTATCACAAAAGAAGAATTTTGTAATTAGGATCATTAATATCGGAGATCCCGATAAAGAATTCAACAGCGCTAGAAACAACCTTCTCCAATATGAAATAGCCGGGAATTAGTGCCATGTACGAACTACGCTCATCCATTAGTTGTTCTGAATTGGTTCAGGTTAAGTCAAGTAGTGCGTTATTTTCCATGAGGTTGACACATATTTTCCAATGGAGCAGACAGAAGTTAGCATTCAGATCCCTCCGTTTTAATATTACAACAGGGGGAAAATCCCAATTCTAATTACAAAGTTGCTTTCTTATGACAACATACAACTTTGTGTATTGTCAGTCCCAGGTTAGAGTTACAGACAGGTACCAACAAAAAGGTGGCAAAAATATCTCACATTTTAAAATTGGGGACTCTTCAAAAAGAGGGACGGCGGGGTCCAAGATAGGTCATCCCGATATATGTAATATGCTTCTCGAACCATAGAAGAACACACACCCATATCACTGCGACCACACACCCCACCTTCACAAGTGGCAGCCCTATGCAATACCCCCAACCACACCCAACCCCGGGACTGGGCACACACATAAGGACCCACATTTCCATACCCCTGGACCACATCTCCTACCTCCGGCCCACATATACATAACACGAGTATCACACCCCCATAACCCTGATCACACTCCCATACCCCCGGTGTGACCCCACTCCCATCCCGACCAGACCCCCGCGACCACACCCCAATACCCACAGACCACACCCCTTACCCCGGACCCATCCCCATAAACGGAGGGGACCACACCCCCATTATCCCAGAACCACACCCCCAAAACCCCGGACACACCCTCCAATACCCACGGACACACCTCCAATACCCCAGACCACACCTCGGATACCCCAGACCACACCTCGATTACCCCAGACCACACCTCGAACCCCAGACACAACTCCGATACCCCAGCCAACACCCCACACCCCCGGACCCACCCCCCCATCTACACGGACCACACCCCATACCCAGACCCACCCATACCCAGGACCCCACCCCCATTATCCCGGACCACCACCTCCAATACCCCAGACCACACCTCCATACCCCCAGACCAAATCCCCTACCCCCCGGACCACATCCCCACATACCACTGGAACACACCCCCGGACCCACCCCCCATACCCAGACCAACCCCCATACCGCCGGACCCACCTCCAATACCTGAGACCACACCCCAAATTCCCAGACCACACCCCAAACAAGTGGACCACACCCCCTACCCACCAGACCATACCCCGGACCATAGCAACGACCCACACCAACACCCACAGACCACACCCATACCCTGGGCACCACCCCATACTTCCATCCACACCCCCCATATCCCCCAGGACCACACCCTATCAACTGACCAACACACCACACCCTCACAAGTGTCCGCCCTCTGCAATAACCCCGAGCCAAGCCACACCCGCTATGGGCCACATCTCCATACGCGGACACACCCCAATACCCTCCACCACACCCCCATAACCCCCGGACCCCACACCCCAAACGAATCGTTCAGCCACCAAGTGTCAGCCCTGTGTGACATACAGAATCTCCAAATATTTTGTTCACCAAAAAAGTGTCAATGAAAATCATGAAAAATAGGGCAAATATTGCTAATGAATTAGCAAATTCAGGTACTTAGGATGCATCTACTGTTGTCGAGCGAACAGTTCAAGAACCTGTAGACCCACACCCTTCCACCAGTTTCAACTGTGTGAGGTACAGATCTCCAGATATTTTGTTCACAAAGGAAAATTGTCAATTTTAAAATCATGGAACAAAATAGGTTAAATAGGCTAATTATGCAAAATAGGTACTTAGAATATAATCCTGTTGAAATCAAATCAGTTTGAGCATGTTGTAGCCCCGCACCCTCCACCAAGTTTTAGCCCCTGTGTGACGTATAGATCTCCAGATATTTGTTCACCCCAAGAAACAAGTGTCAATGACAAAATCTGGAAAAATAGGGTCCCAATATGTAATTAATTATGCAAATTAGGTACTCTTTGAATGCATATATCGTCTGAAAATCAAATCAGTTTCGGGAGAAGAATCGAGCCCCGCACCCTTACACCAAGTTTCAGCCCTGTGATGTACAGATCTCCAGATATTTGTTCACAAGAAACATGTCATGTGAAAATCATGAAATAGGTCAAATATGATTAATATGCAGGATTAGGTCATTAGATGCATATGTGATGTGATCTGGGGACAACCCGCAAAGGGACAGTTTTGATAAAAAATAAAGAAAAAGACTCTTATAAAATTAGTGTATGGTACTTTATTTTTTGTCAGATTGTAAAGGCGTAACTTTTGAAGTGTGTATTAAAGAAGATTTAGAAGAAGGAAGTAAAGCAGTATATGAAACGTAATATTTCAATATCTGCAGTGATGTTAAAAACTCAAAATATAAAATTTCCCCACCATGTGGCGGGTTTTCCCAGATAGCATCACGTTAATTACTGTTGAAAATCAAAATTAAGCCCGCCACCCTTCCACAAGGTTTCTTCGCCGTGCTTGTGACGTACAGATCTCCAAATATGTGGTTCTCAAGAAAAGTGTCAATGAAAATCTTGAAAATAGGTCAAAATATGCTTAATTATGCAAAGTTAGGTACTTAGACTGCATATACACTGTTTTGACAAATCAAATCAGTTTCGAGAATCTGTACTCTCCGCACCATTACACCAAGTTTCAGGCCCTGTGTGACAATACAGTCTTCAGATGTTTTGTTCACACGAAAAGCTATGATGCCGCAGAACGACGACGGATCGTGTTTGCCATAGGTCTTTCCTATCGGACGACCTAAAAATATGCTAAGTATTGCTGTAAGTGTAGTGTTCTGCTATGATAAATGGCTTGGAAGGGTACTTGGAGTAGAGCTACAAACATACACAGAGTACCAGAAGTATGGTACATCATAAATAAGAATACAGCTGTGTAGTAAAATTAACAGGATGTTCCTTGCGTGGATCATTGGATATAGAAACCAAGTAAATTAATTTAAACCTAGCTAAGATTACCAGTTCTCAATTGGTTCACTGGTCTCATACGCTTCCAACCTGTGCTGGTAATATTCAGCACCTGATGAAAATCACTGGTTTTAAACAGTCTGTCGGGAAACATTCGTGAAATGACCAGATTTTACTCTCGGCGATGAGGTGAGGGTTTAGCCTCTTCGTTCGTTCTCGCAGATCCGTCTTATGGACATGAGCATCTCCATTGATACTGAAAGAAACATTTGCATTCAAACAATCACACATTTATGTTATAAGGCATTCAAAATAGAATGCTTCGTTGTATTACTGCATATGTCACCAGGGATTCAATTAGTCAAGCTCACTTGGTTCATGATATCTTTTGAAGTTCCAAAACAGAGTTAGGCAACACGACCTTCAGCCATATGTTTACATATTTAACTCTGTGGCCCTCATATCTCAAATCAATTTTTTACTAAAGTCAGACAGAGAGAGATTAGCATTTTTTATCATTACTAATCAGCTTATATACTTTCAAGTCCCTGGGGAAAGTTCAGACTGTTAAGTCTTTTTTTTTAATCAAATTTGCCAGCAGACACTGTCTGGAATAACTTGCCCTCCAATATCAAATGTAGTAAGCGATAAGGCACGTCCATAAGTCTTGTTTTAAAATCCATCTTACCAATATTGCCTGGAGGTGGGCCAGAGTCGGCTCGAATTTGTCTAATTCTTTCCAGTTTTATGGTTGGGTTGTAAAATCACCCTTTCAATCCAGGATCATTTTGGCTAGTTTGCTTTGGTTTTATTGTTGTCCTCGCTCACAGGTGCCTCTGTCATTTTCACGGACCCCCAGGGAAATAAGTGTGGCAAATTGCAGAGACTAAGAACTAAATGGGATACATGGCTAATTGACTGTTGTACGTATGTATGTGCTAGTGGCTTTATGATTTTGGTTTTGTATATCTGTAATTTTCTTGTGTCGGTTTGCGAATAAATAACAAACAAAAAAGGCCTGGAGTGGACGACACAGTCTCAAAACATTACCAGAATACCCAAACTGCCGTAGTTTACAGAACTCTGTACCACCCAAAAATCCTCAAACACACTATTGTCTACAGGCAGCAAAACCGGGACATTTCTTATTGTTAGGGTTAAAGGAATGGGAATGTGAAGACCATTTTGGGACAAATGTCTTTCAAAAAAAGAAAAAAACTAAAAAATCAATAAAACTCAAAAACTTAAAAAACACAAAAACTTTTGAAATTATAATTGTTTTGTATATCTAATTCTTCAATATTTTAAGTTAGTCACCTGCTCAATTCCCAAAGGTTTGAGATGAAGCAGACTTTTCTATTTGATTTAGTAAACTCTGATATATGACAGTCATCATGGATATCTGTAAAATAAAAATCATTTTGAATTTTGTGAATTTTATTGCAATTTTGCAAAGTTGTGATTTTGTATTTTGCATTTAACTGATTAGTTATCCATCACCTTTGGCAAGATCGGGCTCAAGTTGGGGGGAATTACCCACTGTCCTATCACTTCCATAGAACCACTACTGCCACAGTAGACTACAAAAAATTATGATACAAAAATTTGTAGAGTCTGCATCAAAAAGGTACCATCATATTTATTAGTTGATCTGTAACAAAAAAAAAACTGCTAAGCCACTCTACAACTGCCCTGCACCTTTAACCATGGGACCATAATACGATTGCATGAATATTTGTGAGGAGAAAATACTATAAACTGATATTGAACGCAAATACACAAACTAATAGTGCTTTACCTTCCTCGCGTCATGACATTAGAGTATTTAGGCAGTGAACGCAGAATGATGAAACAGGGCGTGATTTCAAAGGCACGACAACCCACGGCGCACGTATAAGGTGTGGAAAAGCTTTGGGGGATGGCAAAAACATCTGTATCAACGCATTGAGTCACTGACTCGCTGAAGAGAAATGGAGTAGCACAGAGCGGTAATTTGATTATCCAAAACTCACCTCAACTATAATGTATTAGAATGGTTTGGGTAGACAAGCTAACATGCTGTAGCACCTCCCCTTGGTTAATGATTCTGCCAGTTTTTGAATGCCATCTCATAGTGAGCTACAAAAATAGAGAAGAAACAAAGTCACAAAATCATGGTTCCCAGGGTTCTAGCCACATCTTCTGAAAAGTGTTTTCAACAGGCCGTACGCAGGGGTGGGGGATGCGTTTCGCACCCCCCCCCCCCCAAGCCCCAAAAGGCGGGAAGCGGAAGGTCACTTTTTGCTGAATTTTTGCATAAAAAAAGATCCAAAATTAGGTACAATTGAAAAGGAAGTCCACTTTTTGTGATGAGATTTTCTCAAAAAGTCCAAAAAAGACCATTAGTATGGGGGACTAGGGTCCCACTTTTACAAAAAGGTCCACTTTTACCCAAAAAGGTCACTTTTTTCAAAAGTGCCCCCCCCCCAAAAATTAATTCCTGCATACAGCCTGATTTTCACATATTAGTTTCTGGCTGGGACGGTTAAAAAGCAAGGTGAAGTTGGCCACAAAAGCTGAGAGAAGATACCCACATATTTATTTTTTTCATTCGACAAAAGTCTACCCCACATTCGACAAAAGGGGGGACCAGGTCTACTTTTTCCTGATTTTTTTTTTGATAAAAATGGCAGAATTTAGAGAATTTCCAACAAGACAGACCACTTTTTGGTGATTGAGATGTTCCTCCAACATGCCCAAAAGGGCCATTGGGGGGGGCTAGGTGTACTTTTACCTAGAACGGTCCACTTTTTTTGAAGTCCAGCACCCCCTTCAAATAAATCCGCGTACCGACCCTGCCGGCAGCCTCCCAAATGTAAGACGGATGAACTATACCATTTGGCAAACATGTTGGTCTGATCACCAAGAAGTTGAATAATCTTTAGTGCATTATGACTTGAAAACTGCAAACTTACCAACCTAAAAATCTCTTTTGTCCGGTAACTCTTCACTCAGTTTAGCTATATAAACCAGGCGATGAAGTAGTGATATTCTACACAGAAAACATGGTGATTGAAAAAAAAAGGGAAAGTTCCTACAATCTTTGCTTGTTGTTACAATTACATGTAACTGTGTGCTACTAACAATACAAACCAAATGTGCTGTCATCCCACTGTCATACCCTGCCATCAGAAATTTACCAACTGTTGTACCCAAAAAAGACCCCCTATTTTGAGGGAAATTCGCAAAATTTTCCCTCAAAGACCACCCATTTGGGGTGAATTTTTTCAAAAATTTTCTAAAAAAAAGAAAAAAACTAAACTTTTTATATTTTTGGAACATTTTGCAAATTTGTACCCAAAAAAAAAAAACCCTTATTTTGGCTGTCCTCTCACCCAAAAAGACCAATATTTTTTGCATCCTCTGTCACGAATGCCCCTGGGTTTCGAAGCGCCAGCCCTTCACCCATATCCATTTCATAGGTGATCCCCCCAGGGGGACAACCCGTCCAACAAATATTACTGTGCCTGTTTGATAGGTACACACTAAATCTGATCTATCTTATATAAATAGCCCTGCCTACAGGAAATAGAAAGAGATTAAAAAATCAAAACAAAAAACACAACAGAAGATGTAAAACAAATATTGTACACACAAATATAAAAAAGGCCAATCCAAATTGTTGAATCACACTTCAGGGGCATGGCTCCAGGCCCCCCCCCCGCCCCGATTGGCACCTTGAAGGAAATTTTAAAGATGTTGCTCTTGGTCACCACAAAGTTCCATACATGATTTAGTTTCAATAACAAAAATCCGACCAGCTCTGGTCGCTCCATTATAAACCCGCACCTCCAGAGATGAGGTCAACAGTGATTTCTGGTTTCTCCAATCCTCCACCACTTCCACCTTGTGTTTTGGCATTGGCCAATGCTTTCTTAAGCCGGGCTCCTGCCCGGTTCTGCCAGCTTTACCGTTTCAAAGCCATTATGCATGTGCAGACAGTGAAAACTCGTTCAATTTTCTAGTATCTTTACATTCAGGAATAAGTGTATTAGAAAGCCATTATCGTCTCTTATCCACCCAATCAGAAGCTCCGGAAAGTGAGAGGTGGTGCCGAGACATAACAAAAAGGGCAAATCAAAGCTAGACCGAACCACTCACCTGCTCTAAGGGTCTGCATACCTGTATCCATTATATGTAATGCCTAACAAAGAGATGTTCAAATCAATGGCAAGGGGAGGCTGGGCACCATGGCACATCCAGTAAGTAGGTTGACCCCCCCCCCTCAAAAACAAAAAAAATCAGGCATGGAGCATTGCCATTAAACCAGATATCTGACAGACCCCGAAGTGCTAATTACTAGTATATGTCCAGATAGGTTGATTTACATCTTTTTGACTTTTCGATCGGTATTTCATGGTATGGGGGGGCACGCAACCACAGGGTAATTTTAAATCAGATTTGCACCAGAATGAGTCAAAATAATAATGCCAAAATTTGCCTTAAAAATGTTAATAAAACGCATATTTAAAGATACCGCCAGGGGGTCTAGGCCAGCTGTACCCCCCACCACCACCCACACCACCAAATTGGCTGGGAGCGTATCCAAGAATGCACCCCAGGGATGCTTCAAACATCCTGGAGACGCCCATTGTATCTCTGTTGTTTGCATATCTCAACACAAAATTGGGCCAGACCAGAAAGTTTCTTTTTCAATTTTATATTAGAATAGGCCTGATGCTTTTTAAAACCTTTTGCAACACTTTGGCCTAGAGGGTGGGTCAGACTTAGCAAGGGATATTAAAATTAGCCTTGCTATTGTTCATAAATGTACAATATTTTCCTTATTTTAGATAGGAGTCAATTAAACATCAGGGCTGGTATGGTATATGAAAAGGGAGTCAACTTTAGACTGGGGTTTAAACCAAGGTTAGTCCTAACATGAAGTGGACCTTTTCCTTCCAGCATACACTAAAAGTGTGATTTGTGTAAACCAGGTCGAAATTGCTCAGGTTCCGGCCCACCAACAAAGAATTTCCTCATGAAAAAAAGGTTCCAATCATGAGGATTAAACCCTGGTTTTTTTTTAAACTCAGTCGACAGTTACGACTCCCTTGCAGAAAATACAGCCCAGGACTTTCTTTAAAACACTTTCAATTGCCAAAATGGGGGGGATGGAGGTGGAAGACACCCATAAATATTTTGTGTGTGGTCCTGGTTAAGTGTTATTTTTACAACAGGACTCACTGGTAATGGTATGCCACTTCATACTGTCGGAAGAACAGAAACTGTCTGCTGGTATTTGCATGTGTTACTCATCTCGTCGTTACAATGTTTCAAACTTATTTTGGAATATATGTCTAAGGGCAACTGTGGGTTTTGTAATAACTGAATTTGTTTTCAAAAGAATCAGTAGGGGTTTCCTTTCAACTTGAGGTGAAACGGAGATCATATTGGCAGTGAGAACATTCATTACATTGAAGAAGGTAATAACATGTAAGACACTTTGTCAGACACACACCCGAGACAACACAACCCCATGAGAGGCTATTGGCATAGGTTACAGGACTACATGGCTATAGGGTGCAAGCTCTCTAAAGGCACTATCAGGGATTTGGTAAATCAGAACATTGAAAAAATTAATAAAAATCTAAATACGTGTACAGGTATAAGAAGCCTTTAACAACGCCACTACAAGTATTAGGACTGATGAAAGCAGGACAAAATCGGATATTTTTAAGTCATTATCTCCATACGGACCCTTACGTACAAACCACATAAATGAAGGAAGTTTCATATCTTGAGCAATGCGGTTTTTGCCTGTTCTGTCATGTTTCGTTGCAAAAAAATAACTATCCGTCACTTTTAAGGTATTCATGCCCAAATTTCAAATATTCTTTACCCTTTTGCGTGAATCCATGATAGTGTCTTTAAACCCATTTTTGGGAGGATAACAAGATTGACAAATCACCGGGATTGAATAGACTGACCATATCAATAAACTTATTTATATTTATATATGAAATCATTTATTTTATTGGTTTTTTTTTAATATATACCACTTGAACCAAAACTATCTGCGTTTCATAGGACACAATTTTCTCAGTGTGGCAACACTGGACTCCTACAGCCATTGCTGTTCAGATTGCAGGTGTTTCAATTCCTGGTGATGGGAATGTACGATTATGATTATGCATCAGTTTTGAACCGGGGAAACCACAACACACCACAAAAAAATGATTAATCTCAGACTAGGTTCCCACAGGAGAGTTCTATTTTAAAAAAGATTTACTGGGCTCATATTGCGGCACAATATAAACATTGTCCAAATTTGAAGAAGAAGAAAAAGCATGTTGACAAAGTGTCATAAAAATGGTACCAAGTGTAAACTGACAGAAATGTTACAGGTTAATGGTGCTTGTTCTGATTTTTGTCTTCGTGTGTCTTCATTAGATATGCGGAGCCTGACATTGTACACACGCCATTCAATGTACCGAGGGGAAACAAACACTTGCGGTTTTTGATGCTAGACGCGGATAATGAAGAATGCCTTTGCACACGGCCTCTTATTCTCACTACTGTGCAAATATTGTACCTGCCGAACCATTGAAACGGTTATTTTTTATCTGGATCTTGAGAAAGAAGGAAGTTTGAAAGCGGAAATCAGGACTGACAAATGTGAAAAATACGCCTTTCATCTGATATCAAAATTGATACTACTTCCGGGGAATATCAGGGCCCGGTCCCAGAGATGATCGGAAACAAAGCCAACCTGTAGTTGTAGTTTAAACCCTAGTCTTTACATAAAAATAGGAAGTTAAAAACTAGAGGCTTGTGCCCTTCTAAGTTTTGTGCTTTCTATCACTCTGGGAGTATTATTAGACGTCAAGAGGGCACGAAGTTAGTTTTCTCTAGAACTTAGCACGGCCAAATTTGTTTCCACTAAGAGAAGAGAGGAGTAGACAAAGTGAATTTTGAGGGGGCAAAACATCATTGAAATTAGCAAACTTTATCATGTTTTTTTGGGAAAAAATGGGGTTACCCCCCCAACATCTACACACAGTAACACACTTTGGTGCCACTAATGCATGCTTGAGACGCTTGCCACAGCCTGAGGTTTGCTTCAGTTGCCTCCGGTATTCTTGGGTTGTATGCATCCATGAATACACATCTTCCTAACAGTTGGCACCCTGGAAATGCTGCCTCAATTTTATAGTCTAAAGAAATCAGTCATAAAAAATCTGTCTAGTGGTGCTACTGGTCTGGCTCAAGTTTCTCTGGTTAACTAGTATGAAACAGCTACTCTAAAACGAAGCACCAGATCCGCATCAATGAGGTACTTTCAAAATCCAGATCTGTTGTGGGGGACATGCATGAACCATATCACGATGCACATTATTTATGCTCGTTGCAGGTTGTTTTTGACAAAATGAAACAAAAAATTTGAAAGTTGTGACTTACCTTAGGTTGTTTAGCCAAATATGCTCCCAACTTTAACATTAATGCTAGACACTCAGGAGCCATGTTCAGAGAAAAGATAAAAGCTAGAATTAAAAACCAATTCATTTTTTGGAATGGTGTGCCACATTCAGACTAGGCGGACAAAGGGAAAAATTTGGTTTTAAATTTAAAGCACGCCCTCAATTTTATTCAAATAAGTGAGATTTTTTGCATGTTGGTAATTGTTATCTGAACACTACCCAAGCCTCAGAGTGAGAAGAGAAGAGGGGAGGAATTTGTATTTCTGGCTTGTGCACAAACCATTCATCAATTGATTTGCTTTAAGGACTGGACTAAGATTTCCCCGAGGAGGGCGCCCTCAATTTTTCAAACAAATGTGTTGCAATACATGATGTTTGTCCATATACTAAACACTGTGTGAAATAGCTAGGCTAAATCGAGTCCTTTTCATATAGAAAATGGCCGTTGTTATAAATTTCCGGACCGGAAATTTAGGTATTTACACAGTATCCTATGGCTGTATACTACCGCAAATGTTACTGCATGCAAACGAAAAATCCGATACACCTCAAACTTGGGAATTGGGCATTTTAGGTGACTATCTTCGTTCTAGTTCCACTATTTCAATAAATACACAAACAAAATTATATTTCAAAATTGAGTCGGACTTTAATTGCTCTCCAAGGAACTTTCAGAGATATTGTGGAAGGATCCTAATTTTTTGTCAAGCCACATTTGTACTTGCTACCAACATTAGCCGACCTCCAATTAAACCAAATACCCCAAAAACGAATAAGGCATCAATCTTCTTATTCTGGGAAACGAGAATTTTTTATTAAAGGTCATAGATCCAGACACAATGGCCTATGGGGAAACTAAAATACACCAAAAAATAATCTAATAATATTACCATAGGGCTGGAATGGGAACTCTTGGACGAAGTGAACCTAGCCAGAGTGAGTGCTTAAACCGTGGGCAAGCGAACATAGCAATGCGATGTGAGATTGGTCAACGTAACGCGCCGAACACTGCGTAACTGACGGCGCTTACACGGGTGTACGTGTGGACTGTCAGGAGAATAAAATCCACAAACTAATAATACGGAGTGTTAACCAACTGGAATTTTATTACATTAAGGAGGTAACTAGATCGTACGTTTGAGTTTTATCGCACTTCACACAATTTGAAGACCTGGTATCCCTATATAGTACGTGAGCAATATCTTGTGATCACCTTACCCTCCCAAAAGTCTATGAACACTGAAAAAAAATGGGTAGTGGCACCTGAATTTTGAAGCAAATGACTCAAAGGCCCGATCTGAAAGAGAGACAACGTTAGACCGGGTTAACAGGGTTAGTCTACAAGAGGGACCTTTTTCACTTTCAAAATACTTGAAATGTTAATGTAACAGGTGAGAAAATTCCTCTGGAGGGGAATTCCAGCCCATTTCCTGAGGAATTTTCTCACCCGTTACAAGCACACTTTTAGAGTATGTTGTAAGAAAAAAAGGTCCCCACTTGTAGGACTAACCCCTGGTTTAAACCAGTCAAAGTTAGTCCCCTTTCAGAATACCAGCCAAAGTGTTTAGACAAGCATGACCAAAATAAAATTCACCTTTCTATCATCTGCTGGAATTAAGGAAGCTTACTTTTATGTGTGTCTAAATTGTCGGATGGACATACAAAACATTGCATGATTAGATTCAATGGCATCCAACCTTTTCACCTTAGCTTACCATAATGTTGAGCCCACTCTTCTTATCCCAATCCTCTGTCCCTATCCCCTGAGCTTCTTTCCTAGCACGCTAAGATTTATACACAAAAATTGAAAATGATTTCCTGCGAACTTACGAAGAATACATAACAATTCTTCATTCTTATTTTCATACTAGTTAATAGGCCCTAATGGCCTACAATCAATACATATTTTTTTAATAATATGATGATATGAAGCAATACTGTAAAAGTGGAAATTTTCGCGCTACATTAATTTTCGCGCTTTTTGCGCGCTTCTGAGCTAGCGCGAAATTAAAAACCCGCGAAAATGTTTATTTTGTGTGTAGGTCTATGTAGGATAGCTGAAAAGAGCGAATTTAAAAACAAGCAAAAATGTTAAAAATTAAAAATGTTAAAAATTAAAAATGTTAAAAAATGTTAAAAATTACACACGCGAAAATTATCACTTTTACAGTAGATCTCCTTATGAATTGCTGTAGTGAAAAACAAAATCTGAACAATTCTCTACACATTTTATTTATATTGAGGGATGAATCTTTGATGCTACATGTACCAAAGGATTAGTTAAAGGTGGGTGACTTGATTAGCAACCTCATCCCCCCACTTCAATCCATCAAAATTGAGATTTTGGTATCAGAGGAAAGATGATATTTTTCTCATTACCCCCGTGAAATTTAAAGCCCGGGAAGTGTTTTTGTTTGATGTTATGTTAAAACAACATCCCCGAAAGCAGTTGACCACATTAATTAACACACACTGTCCTACGAGCCATTTTGCTTCTACTATACTGGCTGGATGGATTTTAGTCAAAATTTGTAATCAGGTGTTTTTGGTGAAATACTTCCATGTGCGAGGGAAAACGTCGTGAAAAAATAGGACCATGATCGACTCACACACATTTAAATTACTAATGTTCTCTCTACATCATTTTCATCAATAATTATTATTAACCACAGCTGGATTAAAGAAATAACAGCACACTTTTTGGAAAATTGCCCCAATTTTCCAAAAATTTTGAGATTTTTGCACAGTTGCATTGGTAACTGGCTATTATTAAGCTATATTTGTGAATGGTCAAGCTCGTACATGTCTATGTATCACAAAAGAAGGAATTTGTAATTAGGATAATTAATATCAGAGATTCCGATATATCACAGCTGCTGGAATCAACCTTCCAATATGAAATACCGGGAAAATAGTGCCATGTACGTAACTGACGCTCATCAATTGTTGTTTTATTGGTCAGGTAAGTCAAGTTAGTGGTCATTTTCATGAGTGGTGACACGATTTTCACACTGGACAGGACAAGAAATTTAGCATTTCCAGATCCGCCGTTAGAATTACAACAGGGATCCCACTCTAATTACACGTCGCTTCCTTATGCAAAAATACATACTTTGTTTTGTCATTCGCAGGTAGAGTTACTAGACAGTTACCAACACAAACCTGTGCAAAAAATCTCACATTTTTAAAATTGGGGAACTCTTCAAAAAGAGGGACGGCGGTCACCACATAGGTAATCCGATAGATGTAACTATTCTCGAACCTAGAAGACTACACCCCATATCACTGGACCACACACCACCCACCCTCCAAGTGTCAGCCCTATGCCCATCCCCCAACCACACCCCATACCCCCGGACTGGCCACACACACCAACGGACCACATCTCCATACACTCGGACTGTGCCCTTGGACCACACCCCCTACCACCGGACCACATCTCCATACCACGGACCACACCCCCAAACCCTTGATCCACTCCCCCATACCCCCCGACCAATCCATTCCCCGGACCATACCCCGGACACACCCCCATTACCCCGACCACACCACACCCCCGGACCAAATCCCCATAAACTCGGACCACAACCCATCCCCAGGACCACACCCCAAAACCCCGGGGACCACACTCCAATACCCCAGACCACCCTCCAATACCCCAGACCACACCTCCGATACCCCAGACAACACCTCCGGATACCCAGGACCACACCATCCGACTACCCCAGACCACACCCACACCCCAAACCCCGGCCAGTACCCCCATACCCCCAGACAACACCCCCATACCCCGGACCACACACCAAATCCAGACCAAACCTCCAATACCCCAGACAACACCTTCATATCCCCAGACCACACACCTACCCCCGGACCACACCATACCCCATGACCCCGGACCACACCCCCGGACCACACCCCCTACCAGACCACACCCCATACCGCCGGACCACACCTCCAATACCTGACAGGACCACCCCCCACTACCCCCAGACACACCCCAACCCGGACCACACCCCTTACCCACCAGACCATACCCCGGACCATAGCCACGGACCACAACCCAACACCCACAGACCACACCCCCAACCCTGGGCAACACCCATACTTCCATCACACCCAATACCCCGACCACACCCCATATTACTGGGACCACCACACAACACCCTCACAAGTGTCAGCCCTCTGCAATACCCCCGAGCCACACACCCGCTATGGGCCACATCTCCATACCCCGACGCGGACAACACCCCCCATACCCGCGAAACACAACCACCATACCCCGGACCACACACCAAATCGAATCAGTTCAAGCCACCAAGTTTCAGCACTTTGTGACATACAGATCTCCAAATATTTTGTTCACAAAAAAGTGTCAATGAAAATCATGAAAATAGGTCAAATATGCTAATTAATTATGCAAATTAGGTACTTAGGATGCATACTGTTGTCGATCGAATCAGTTCAAGAACCTGTAGCCCCACACCCTTCCACCAAGTTTCACCCTGTGTGATGTACAGATCTCCAGATATTTTGTTCACAAGAAAATTGTCAATGAAAATCATGAAAATAGGTTAAATAGGCTAATTATGCAAAATAGGTACTTAGAATGCATATAATACTGTTGAAAATCAAATCAGTTTGAGCATTTGTAGCCCCGCACCCTTCCACCAAGTTTTAGCCCTGTGTGACGTACAGATCTCCAGATATTTTGTTCACAAGAAAAGTGTCAATGAAAATCATGAAAATAGGTCCAATATGCTAATTAATTATGCAAATTAGGTACTTAGAATGCATATATACGTTGAAAATCAAATCAGTTCGAGAATCTGTAGCCCCGCACCCTTACACCAAGTTTCAGCCCTGTGTGATGTACAGATCTCCAGATATTTTGTTCACAAGAAAATTGTCAATGAAAATCATGAAAATAGGTCAAATATGCTAATTATGCATATTAGGTACTTAGAATGCATATGTGATGTGATCTGGGAAAACCCGCAACAGGACAGTTTTGAAAAATAAAGAAAATACCTTAAAATCTGTTATATTGTACTTTATTTTTTGTCAGATTGTATAAGGCGTAACTTTTGAAGTGTGTATCAAAAAAGAAGGAAGTAAACAGTTATGGAAACTTAATATTTCAAACTCTGCAGTGATAGTAAAAACTCAAAATATAAATTTCCCACCATGTGGCGGGTTTTCCCAGATCGCATCACATAATACTGTTGAAAATCAAATTTAGCCCCGCACCCTTCCACCAAGTTTCCGCCCTGTGTGACGTACAGATCTCCAAATATTTTGTTCACAAGAAAAGTGTCAATGAAAATCATGAAAATAGGTCAAATATGCTAATTATGCAAATTAGGTACTTAGAATGCATACTGTTGAAAATCAAATCAGTTCGAGAATCTGTAGCCCCGCACCCTTGCACCAAGTTTCAGCCCTGTGTGACATACAGATCTTCAGATGTTTTGTTCACAAGAAAAGCTCATGATGCCGCAGACGACGTACGGATCGTGCTGCCATAAGGTCTTTCCTATCGGACGACCTAAAAATATGCTAATTATTGATTTAAGTGTAGTGTTCCTGTATAGATAATGGCTGAAGGGTACCCTTGGAGTAGAGCTACAAATACACAGGTACCAGAAGTTATGGTTTACATCATAAATAAGAATACAGCTGTGTAGTAAAATTAACAGGATGTGCACTTGCCAAGTGGATTCATTATTGGAATGAAACCAAGTAAATTAATAAACCTGCAAGGCTTACCAGTTTCTCATTGGTTCAATGGTCTCATACTCTTCCAACCGTGATGCTGGTTAAATTCAGCACCCTGAAACTCCACTGGTTAAAAACAGCCTTGTGGGCACAGTACTTGAAAATGCCAAGATTTTTACTCTACTGCGATTGATGGTGAGTGTGCCTCTTTCGTTCTTGGTCTCGCAGATCCCGTATATGGACATTGAGCATCTCCATGATGACTGCTGAAAGAAACATTTGCATTCAAACAATCACAAAGTTTATTTAGAAAGGCATTCAAAATAGGATGCTTCATTTTATACTGCATATGTCACTCAGGGATCATATTAGTCAAGCTCATTTTGGTTCAGTGAATCTCTGAAAGTTCCAAAACAGCGTTAGGCAACTACGACTCAGCATATGTTTAAATATTTACTCTGTTGGCCCTCATTATCTCAATCCATTTTTTACTAAAGTCAGAGATTTACATTTTTATTCATACTCGATCTAAGTTCATTAACTTTCAAGTCCCTTAGGGTTGAAAGGTCAGACGTTAATCTTTCTTTTAGAATGGCATTTAATGAATGGAATACCTTGCCCTCCCATATCAATGTGTAAGCGATAAGGCCACCTTCAAACGAAAATCATTTACCATATTGCCTTGAGCCATGAGTCGGCTGATTTGTCTAATTCTTTCCAGTTTTTGGTGGGGTTGTGGAAAATCAACTTTCAATCCATGATCATTCTTGTTAGTTCTGCTTTTTGTTTTATTGTTGTCTCGCTCACAGGTGCCTCTGTCATTTTCACGGACCCCAATGGAAAAAGAAAGTTGGGCAAATTCAGCCGACTAATGGGTTATCATGGCTAATGACTGTTGTACGTATGTGCTCGGGCTATTTGATGTTGTTTTGCAGATAGTAATTATTCAATTTTTACCATAAAAACTTAAAAATAACAAACAAAAAACAAGGCGTGGAGTGGTACGACACCAGTCTCAAAACATTACAGAATACCCCAAACTGGTATTTTTAAATAAAAAATCTGTACACACAAAAATCTCAACCACTATGTTCTACAGCAGCTAAACAGGGACATTCTCTTATTGTTAGGTTAAAGGAATGGAAATGGTGAAGTAACACATTTTGGGGTGACAATATCTTTCAAAACAAAAGAAAACAAATTTGTTATTTTATTTAATATTACGTTCTTTTTGTATTTTGAAATTGTAATTGTCTTTTTTTAAATTTTAGGTTTTTCAATTATTTTAAGTTAGTCACCTGCTCAATTCCCAAGTGTTGAGTATGAATCAGACTTTTCCATTTGATTTAGTAAACATTGCTATGATGAACAGCTATTCCAAGATCTGTAAAATAAAATTACCAGATCCCGAATTATTGCATTTGCAAAAGTTGTGACTTTCTATTATGATATTTTAACTGATTAGTTATCCATCACCTTTGGCAAGATCGGGCTCAAGTTTGGGGGAATTACCCCCTGTCCCTATCACTTCCATAGGCACCACTACTGCACAGTAGGCTACAACACATTATGATATCTGGCACAGTTACGTTGGTGATTGTGAATTTGTCCTAGGGAAAAATATACCTGCAAACGAGAATGCTTAAAAAATGCGTATTTATCTTAAATAAGGGATTTTGGAATTAGACTTTGGATCCTAGATTGGACTAAACGGCCGAGCTGGAATATGCTACGTTTATGTCCGTCCATTATGAAAACTAGTGCCCACCTCGAGAGACAAGAACCTCTGACTTGATTTGCTGCTCTGAACCAATTAAAAGCAACTAATGGATGAGCGTAGACACGCTTAATGGTGCTATTTCCGGCTATTTCACATTGGAAGGCCGTTTCCAGCAGCGTTTGAATTATTATGGGGATCCCGATATAATAATTATTCAAATTCCTTCTTGTGAGACAAAGAATTTCGAGCTTTAACATTCACAGGTATGGTGTACTAACCAGTTACCAATGCAAACCGTTGTTCAAAATATCATTTTTTTTAAAAAATTGGGGCGCTCTTCAAAAAAAAATGGCAGATGCTTAAGTACTTATGATTTGTGAACTAAAACGAGTGTTAAAAGAATTACTATGGGTTCATATACCTATTGAGATGAAATTTCCCAAACCTGTTGCAAGTGAGATGCGATCAATACACACTAATGGACGGCACTGCTAACAGGGCCCGCCGCAAGCGGCCAAATCGCGACCGCGAGCAAAAAAAACAAAACGGGTAGACGTCTTCACATTTCGGGCCTTGGAAGCAGGAATTGGCCTTCTACTTGGTGTCATCAAATAGAAAGATCACGGGACGGTC
This sequence comes from Ophioderma brevispina, assembly GCA_023653785.1. Lineage (NCBI taxonomy): Eukaryota > Metazoa > Echinodermata > Ophiuroidea > Amphilepidida > Ophiodermatidae > Ophioderma > Ophioderma brevispina. The sequence continues at coordinate 27,714 of JAMKCH010043172.1, forward strand.
AATATCTCAAATAACCGGTCCATACTGATAGATAGATTATGAAACGTATGGAATTTCTACAGTATTTGATTTTGTAATTGGACTTCTTATTATGAGTTTGCGGGCCAATTTTTGGAAAATTTTAAGAAGTGGTGACGTCACGGCATGTTTGACCGGTATTATTTTGCCCAGGGGGAACCACACTCAGATATATACGCGGCTACACATCCGCTTTATAAACACGTGGGAAAAAGGATCGGCAATTTCGCCATCGGACGTCGTTTGGGAATGAGCGGTAAATTTTGAAATGTTTTGACATTAATGGTGGGTTTTTGGAACAACGTCCATTGCCATTTGGCCTAGAGTAATGGTTATGGACCTTTAATTTAACATCCCGAATTGATATGAGATTCACCCAGGAGCGTTCTGGACTATCGCCTCATAATGATTTTTATATCTAAACCACAACACCTTGTGACTGTGGTATATTCGGGCCCCCTTTGACGGCGGATTACTATAAAAGCTATGGTCGAGATTAATTTGCAGTCTGCGCGAGATTGAGGGGGTAGGACATGCCATCCTAAACAGCAACAGCGATTCTAAAAATAATAAAAGATATAAAACAGGCTAAGGATTATCGGGTTGTGAATATTAACTCACCATTCTCAAAACGTTGCTGAAAAAATTGTGCCTACCAAGCCTAATACCCTTGAACATAGCTGCCATGGCTAAAGAAGAGCTACGCGCTCGGTAGCCAGCGCACCCTATACGCTCTACCCCCAAACCACCGTACTCACCACACAGCCCAAAAAAATAAAATTGAACATGCTGGGCCATGTGGCTGTAGTAGAAGATTGTATAAGTATTTCATTTGTAAAAAATTGCAATTCAGAAACCATGACAGGAATTCAGACCCTGGTAATTCAAGGTCTAGTGGGTAAAGGTGGCCTACTGCCGGATTTGTCCCAGCCCTAATTTAAACAGGTCTCAACAAATTGTGATTACTTGATATTTCTCTTGCATCTGCACCCCAAAGATTTCATCAGAAAGTGAAGATGAGTGGCTAAATTTATTACCTTGCATTTATATGGGCACTCTCCAGGAACAAAGTCAAATACAACAACAAATAATACAATCATCCAAATTAAAGTCACGCTAAGTTCATGGAGCACTTTGAAACCGACTGATAAGCGATGTATTGAACATTTGGAAGAATGATCTCGGACCACAGAAATATTGCACTGGACAGATTACTTCTGAACATTTTGAAATTTTGTGGTCCAGTGGACTTCAAGTTGAGTTATAAAAACCTAAGCGGAACCCTTGTCCTAATCCATGTGAAGTGTGGGTTATACCAACTCAAAGTAAGTGTGGCATTTCCTCCAGGGTTTGAGTCCCTATTAGTTTGTAAATTATATACCTTTAGGTTTTACATGAGAGTGGTATGAGTATCATAACAAAAACATTGTTATGACGTCTTGGCTAGACGTCTAAGGTCAGAAATACCTTTCAAACACAAAGAAATGCGCCTTGTGCAGAATTGCATCGATCATTTAATAAATTTAAAAGATTGATGATTTTTAATTGGAAAGGTGGAAAGGTTCAAGAATTTGTTATGTCCAAAACAACATTAATACAAAATCAAACACAATTAGGTTAAGAGGTATTAGCCTTAATTGTCCTCAAGAATGTCCACCAACGAAGCGTTGCCAGTTCCACGAGTGTAATGTTCCATCACAGAGAAGACTTCAAAAGTGACAGCAAGCAACAGCACGCTATAATCCTCAGGTAATATCCATTGGAAAGATCTTATCAGTCCGAAAGATAAGTTTTGTCAGGCAGTCAAGACCGACAAGGTTGTTTGGTAAAATAATTCCCTCGACGACACTAATATTCCACGGTATATCAGTCCCAGATTAATCACACCACGTGTATCTATCTGTTATTTTTTTCTCACAATTGGAATCCTATTTGATTCCAGAACTTTCGGCTTCAAAGACGACAGTAGAATAATTACCAGCACTTGCTCACATGGAATTGAAAATTTATATAATAAATCCTGGGCACTGTGTGAGCATAAATTCTAACCCTTATTGTAGATAAAAATAGCTATAACCATATGTATAGCTGATTACAAACTGCGGACGAATCTTCTGGCCAGGTCTGGAAAAAGTGCGGCAACTGCCGGAACATGGTTCCAGGGAAATCTACCTATTTGGAGGGAAATTGTAAGTCATTTGTAAATAACAGAATACATAAGAATGAAGGGAAATTTGCAATAGTTCGAAGGGAAATTTGATGTGTTCAGGGGGAGAGGGAAAATTTGGCATTTTTCCAGCCCTGACGTCTGGCCAAGTTCTCATTCATATATACACAATATTTCTAAAGTTCCAAGTCTTAAAATAGACATTACCAAAGCATCATTGCATAAACATAACCTTGCTCTAGTTGACCATGGCAAATTCACATAAATTATTATCATCTGAATTTACATCACTTCATATATAACTTTATGGGGGAAGTCCCTAGATTCTGTAATGGTTTGATCTTTTAAAGCATAAACATGTTGACTCAGTTACAAAGTTTACCTTGGGGAACTCCCCATTTCCATTATGTGCAACCTATTAAAGGGTACATTTGCATTAAACACTCTAGGTATTCCCACTTTATCTCTTTAGTAAATAAAGTACTTTCCTGTTGAGAAATCTTTTCTCCAATAATATTGAGGGAAAAATAATATTTGGAATCAAAATTTTGAGGGTAATATAACAACATTACAGATTAATAATGCAGTGCCACTTATTCGCCACTTCTCCAGTGTATTTAGATCATGTTGGAGAGTTGATCATGGTCAAATTTATGTTGTATTTGGCGAGTAAACCACACAATCATCACGCGACACAGCCGGACTTCAGAAAATTATATCGTTGGGTAAACTCATTATTAGTGGACTTACACCCTATTAGGTGGTTGTGTTGAGATTAGATGTGCGATAAAGCTGAATCGAGGTGCTAGGTAGTGGAGTTCTTGAGGGATGGGGACGAGGTCTGGCTGCATGCAGGGAGGTGATGGGAGGGAGTGGTTCTGTGGGGGTTCTCACGTCTAGGAATTGTAAAGGGACCAGCACCGTACCCTGGGGAATGCCAGAAACTAAATCTGTCCAAGCCGAGCGTTCTCCCTGACAACGACCTCAGTTGTTTTTTCACTATCACAGTGATCTGATATAGCAGCTGACTGTGCATTGCAGAAATTCTAACACATGAAGGGGAATCATTCAAGTTGTATGGGATCGCACCGATAGTGGTTGACTCTACTTAGCCAAATGCAAACTAGAAATTTGCGGGTTCTCGGCTTCGCGCTCGCTATATTCAAAGAATTATAAGCTGTGGGCCGCCCCATGAACAAAAAAACTTAAACATATGTTTGACACAACACATCCATACAAACACAAACACACACCTACACACATTACATACACACGCACAAACGGAATTGCTAATGTGGTCCTTGCCAGCTGTAGATGGCGGCCCACAAAAAAGTCAGACAGCATAGTACGAATACGAAAGGGCTTATATGGCCCTGAATATCACAAAACGCAAGAGCGGAAATCAACCCTCAAATTTTGTGAATTTTAAGCTTTTTCTCAAACAAGGATCTCATGAAACAGAAGGTGCTGGGATCAGAGCACCTTTAAATCTTATGAAATTGTACAAGCTAAAGTCTCCTCTGAGTTCTGACTATGGCAAATGAAAGTGGGGTCACACAGTGCGGTGGCGGGGCGCCCAGACTACATCTTTTTCTGGGGGGGGCAAACGGGGGGGCAAAAGTGAAATTAGGGGGGGGGGGTAAAAGTGTGAAATTCTGTGGGGCAAAGTATAAAATATTTGGGAGATTTTTTAACCACTTTTGGCCCCAAAATCTGATGATTTTCCCTCAAATTTGGTGATTTTGGGGCCCCAAATCGCCGAATTTTGCCCAAAAATCCCCTTATTTCTCTTTTGCCGGGGGGGGGCGGGGGGCCAAACTAGGGGGGCAAATGCCCCCCGTGGCACCGACACTGCACAAGTGTGACAACTGTGCCAACCATTCTGAGCCATGGAGCACACTCTATAGTAGCCGAGGTTGCTCTGGCATTTCAGACTTACGAGAGAAGGAATGTTGGGCTTGAAATATTGCCGTACGTAACTGACGATACACAGGGTACATTCCTTTCCCCCGGACATCAACAATGTTTACAAACACCAAGTTAGCAACTGGATCTAAGTGACATCGTTAGAGTGCAAGAAGTGCCATACAGTTAGGAGAATTCATAGCCGTAGGCTCGTCACAATGAATTTTTAGTTTCCTTGTGCACGCCCGACCCGTAAATGCCAAGAATCCAAAATAATTCAGATTTTCCGAATTATCATTATTGTGTGTTTCCTTAAGAGTCCGATTTTGTGTCCAAGTATTTATGCGATTTTCTAAATAGTTCCACCATTTTTCCAGAAAGTTTGAAAGAAATTCAAGCATATGGCGATCGGAGCATTTTCTTGCATTTTCCGCAGTCTCAAATTAGCAAAGGCCCACAGAACTAGGAGTTGGCGAAGGATATAGTAGAGACTAGCTAGATTAGTAAACTTTACACATGACTGCTAAAAGGACTTTGTTAAAGAGGCATTTCCAGAAAGACAGCGCCCCCAATTTTTTCGACACAAGGGTTGGTTTTTTGCATATTTGGATGCTTTCCATTGATGTGTTAGCTCACACCTGAAGTGAATAAGCCGAATACGCCGTCTTTATGTAATAATATGTGATTTAGTGAGTACTTCTGTCGTGCACGACAGGAAAAGTCAAAGCACAGTGAGCTATGGGACAATTGATTAGTCAGGCATTAGTTTTCAAAACAAGTTTTTGCCTGTTTTCTTTGTGACCTTGTTTGGTCCAAATAAACCTTCGGAACATACTTGGTAGGTGGTCTATAATCGTGTCTGTGCCAATTTGTATCCTAATATAATCTCCTCCTGTCACTTTAAATAGGGCATGTTAGCGAGGTTCGACTTGCGTTCCATGAAGACTACAAGGGGAAGGAAATAGCACTTGATGCAGTGTGAAAGCTGTGAATGAGAATCTCGGATGAGAATGTTTTGATCGCCGGGTTTTGATCTGCGTACGATAGCAGATTCTCAGTGCTATTGGAACATGTCAGTGGAGGATTTAGGGTCAAGCAGTATCAGCAGCTGCTGACAGGGCCCCCTAAAATAGTGCTTCAGGGCCCCCTCGGACAAACCTTGGGCGCGCTAAAGTGCGATATTGCGTTGCTTTTTATACGTAAAGGGGATCCATTATTAAATCTGATGAAAGGGCCTTTTCATTCAAAACATACGCCACTGGAACATGTATGTACTTTCTTCAATGATGATTAATTTGGAAGAATTTGTGTCAGAATGTTGGAAAAATGTCAATGACCGACAGTCAAAGCAAGGCAAATCATGTCAATTGCATGAGTGAACGGTGTCAAATTCTGCTACCATGTGTTGTCGTGTGGTTACACTGCGTGCACTCGACTGGTATTTCTTAAGAACAATGCTGCACCAATCTTGAGCATGTTGATTTTTCTTTTTAATTCCACCACTTTTTTAAATGAAACTTGAAAGTACGAAAATATATTTTGAGCAAATGCACGTGACTGTAGTACGTATTCATGGTAGTGAATACTGTAGAGGTAGTGCCAGCTTGTATCATCATCGATTCCTGGCCGTACTGATTTGAAAAAAGGGTGGAAATTTCTGACGCAACTATCAATGTCAAGCCTATTTTTGGGGGGGGGGGTGGAACAAGTGGTGTTTGTTTATTTATTATTATTTATTTAACTTCAGTAGACCAGGATGAAAATTGCATTCAGAAGCATCTGCTATGCTGACACATGGAGTTAATTTACATCCCTCCTTTCAATTACATATTCCACTCAAATCAAACTTTTATCAATGTTTTATTATGCTTTCTAAAACAGGAAAGAGATTGCGTGAGTGGTAGCCTACTTGCTAGCAAGGTAGTTTCTGTGTCGTGTGTTAAAAAATCTATGTGATAAGCATTGCCATTGGAAGTGGAAATTTGTATTGCGTGTTTTGAACCTGAATGCTGAAAAAATAATGAATAATGAAAAGTGACCGCCCCAATATTTTTAACCTGCAACAGGAAACTAAAAATCCATTGTGAAGGGCCTTATCACGCCTGATTGAGCGCGAATTTTAAAAGCACAAGCCCTGCAGATGCACATGCATACTGCCGGGCAGTGCTTTGTTCGTTGCTCGGCGTTGACGTCACATGTCAACTCATGATACTCTCGGCCGTAATTCCTTTTCTCAGCGTCATGACTATGCCAGCATTCCCGCCAGACATGCCACGTTGCCAGACAGAACCATGACAACGCGTAATCCCGTAAAGGAAATACATAGTCTGGGCGTTACACGCAGCAACTTCACGCGCGCGTATGTAGGAGCCTATTTCAGAAAAGGAATTATGACGGCGACTATAGGCTATAGAGGTAGGTAAAGTCTGAGCCACAATTCCTTTAACGCCTAGTCCGCTCGTCATGCCACTTCCGGCGCCAGGGGTATGCAAATTATGCACTGAGCACGCCGTCGATTGAACCACTCAGCATCGGCGATTGTTGTCAAGCCTCAAGCTCACAAGGTGTCCTTGCGCCCAATCACCGGCCAGTCATGCCAGTGCGGGTTGCGCTATCGGAACGCACTGCACGCTTAAAATACGCTTATTTTGTAAAAGGAATGGTGGCTTCTACTTTGGGGACGACGATCACAACGCCGGCAACGCTGTGTGAATCACAGAATGCTTTGCTGTGCGAGTCATGGTCGAGTGTGCATACCAAATGCCGACGGATCTAACTCTATTCGGCTACTCGTTAATTTGCCCGCCTCACCACAGCTCATACTTCTGGTCTGTGACAATGGGGCGACGACGATGCAAATCTTACCTTATTTCACGCTCTATTTCGTGTCTTGCATAACTTCTAAAAAAGGGTTTAAATCGAGCGCTTTCCGTACAATCGAATCCCCGATCGAATTCTGCCTTGAAGTCGGGGGACCATTTCCTTGTTTTCTTGTTTCTCGTAGCAACATGAAGCAGACGAATTTGCTATGGCTCCAGTTTATGTCGACTCGTTCACAGCCGTGAAGTTTATTTTTAATATTAATCACAGACTGTAAATGAAAAAGTATCATATTAGTAGACACAATAACTATTGAAAATATTTTTATAATAACATCGATCAATTTTAACTTGTTTATTGAAATTACAAATCTGAAACTACGCGCCTCTATCTCGGTTCAAAATGCACTAAACAAAATGGCCGCGCCCACGACCCTTGTCAGATCAGTGGGTTTTCGACTACTCGCTCGTTCCACAATGTTCAACGTAATCGTTGATGTCTTCGGCTTTGCAGCGTAGACATGGGACTATCGTATATCGTAGCGGAAAATGCCTGAGCAACCTCAAACAATAGGAGGGAGTGTAGTTAATTCACGAGTGTGAAGCTACGTGACGTATGCACTAGTAACAAGGAACATTCTACCGTGATGAACGTTTTTTAATAATTGGGCGTACTCGCATCACAAAATGATAGCGGTCCATAAGCGAACGTCATTTCCGAATTTTTTTTTTTTTTCCGATTAAAGAATGCGTCTGGTTTGCTCGTCTATTGTAGGGTTGCATGGGAACTAGTTAGACACTGTACACTACAGTCAACCACTGACCACAGTCACACACAGTGACATGTGTACGATTATCAATATTAATATCATCATCAATCATCCAATCATGAATGATTATGGAATTTATTCTGAAATCTAATATAGCCACAAACACTGGTGCTTTAGAAATTTGGATTATGCATGCATGACATGAAGTGCGCCACTAATTACTGAGTCCACTGCTGACCGCCGTTGACGTTCGGTTAACCAAAGTTTCTTGATGACTCATCATCTCAGAGGAAGTTTTTTTGAATGAATCCACAAGGTTAATGTTGTACCCATGCGCAATTCGATGAATAAAATTTTCCATCATTTACCAAAAGTTACTGACCTCTCAAATCAACGAAAACGGCCACGGCCGGTTGCATTGTTTTGTTGAAAATCTATGCTTTCCCCAATGGAATTTATGGAAGAATTTAGTAATTCTGCCACAGCTACGAATTCGGCAACGTTACCGGAATAAACCGCATGTTAAAGGTGTCGAATTTTAAGTTAAGTGGTTGCAAGGATACTAATGTCAATCAATCCCCGTAATTTATGATTTTGACAAATCTTAAAACCGGATACGGGGATCTCTTGTAATTAAATTTTCGAATTAGGGTACGAAATGACACTAATTAGATCGGTTAACTAACACAGCACATATACTACGTGATAGCAGTCATTGCATTTTAAGTCGGGTTTTTGTTTTAGAGTTCTGATGCAATATTCATCTGTGTTTTCCGAGTAAAATTTTTCAGAATTGTATTTTCCTTCCCCGTCGGTAACCGCCCACGTGACCATCGTTTGCGCAGTAGCATGTTTGAATGCTGTATAAAAGACTGTTTTTGAAATAATTATAATATTTTTCATATATTGGTTTACAAAGAAATAAAATGTACTCATAGTTTTCCCTATTATTTATTAGGAGTAGTTTTTTCATTGTAGACCTTGTATGGAATTACTTGGAAATGCGTATATCTTTGGCATGTGGACTGCACTAAATAATCCCCATCTCGCCGTCCTCATAACCTACATTCGGAATCCTGACCGCATACCCTGGGTGGGCCCCTTGGGATTGTTGCCAGCTTGCGGCGTCACCGCTGAAAAACATTTGGAACAAGGCCCAGTGGCTGAATTGGACTTGGGAACAACACGCTACAATACTAATATATTCCTAACGTACCTCATCGTTAAGGGAGGGGTTTTGATTACGCTCCATAACCGCATGCCACCTCCCTTATGAATGCACCCTTACCGCGATCGAAGAAATCGGCGAAATTTTTAATTCGACCTTTGTCATTTTCCTTCTCCACTGGTTAAAAAAAAACAAAAATGGCGGCCAAACCAGGTTGTCTTAGTGGTCCGAAAGTATGGTACTTACAAGCTACTCAAAAGCCTGCTTAAACAATGACATCAAATCGTGGTTTTTGCAAAATCCCCATTCGGCGGCACTTTCCGCTTCAATACTGCATCCACAGGTAGTAGGAGCGCTCAGACTCAGCCATCCATATGTCCCACTATCTTTATTTTATAATCTATTGCATATGGAAAAATAGCGTAAAACTTCTGGAAAATATGCGTACTTCATTGAGATTTGGTCCCGATGATCAACAGGTGGCTATTATTTTTGTTTGGGGATATGACGTCGAAGAGCAGAAACGAGTCTCCCTCTCTTGCCGTACCGGCCCGCACCCTTATTGTGTTACACACGCCGCACACAAACACTGTATTGCGTGTTGGGACGATACTTACAATCTGTGACTGAATATCCGGGACTTTTCCGAAACAACATATAATCGCATCGCCAAACACATTTTGGTAAAACAATACATTGTGAACGATGTGAGTAGCTACACCGTGGGATTTAAAATTTCGTTCGCCGATTTCTTCTTTGCAAGTAAGGATCGTTCATAAACTAGTCAGAAAACTTTGGAACAAGCCTTTGTTAGTTTCCCTGTGAACATATCGGTAAGTGGAGCATATTTCTTGTAGAAATTTTTAATTTTTTGTTTGGGGGTTGCCTGTCACCCAATTGGCACACGTGAGCTTTGTGGGTTCTGTTTGAATTACTATTGCCACAACTCTTCCCCAAAAAAAATTTGTTTTGCCCGCCGTGATCTACAACCAGAGATTTTGTACCGATATCTAGGTGGTCCTGTACTGTCCCGTGTTGCATACATTTGACGTTCATGACGTGTTTGTATTCACCTTAACCCGGCAATTAGACCTTGATTATGTGTCAATAATGACTTCGCCTTCCTGCAGAGGGATTCGTTTCTGACCATGACCTCCTTCGCCAGCCCAAAATAACCGCGCGCCCTAGATCAAATAACTCTGAAGACATAGGTTTCAGAGTAAGAGCCATTTTGACAACATGTCACCACCTTCCCCCCCCTTCCCCCGCCCGCTCCATGGGGCCCCCCTGCCTGTTACGCAGTTTCAGTTCCCCCAGTTACAAGCCATTTTTCACATGCCCCTCATTTCCAACGACAGCTAATGGGACCAAATGAATAGTATAAGTCTACTCTCACCCTTGGGCCTGCAATTTTGAAATGTTGTCTTTGTATATAAATTTCGATAGCCTAAGTTGACCCCATGTTTACAATAGCTATCGCCTTCAACACCGTTTGTGCGTATTCCTTGATGCAACCTCAAGCTAATTACGGGGTGTAGACACGCCTTCTCTTATTTTGGCACATGGTGGGTATTTTCCAAACGGTAATTTGGGGAACTGCTACGTGCATTACTATGACAGTTCTCAGTCCATGGCATTACCAAAATCATCTCTTTAAACCTTTGTTCAAAAAGATCTAGCATATCATTATAAATTAAGAAAAATTATTGCTTCAAAATCCGTCGGGGTTATGGATTAAACCCCGCTGAAAATAGTGTAATTTCCAATAACGTCATTTATATTTAAATATTCTTGACCAGCCCTAGTCTTGAGTCAAGTCTGTGTGTAACGTTTCGATATGCGTAAGAGCGCCCCCTACCGTTAAGTCTTTGAAACAACTAGCAACCCGGAAGTTGAGGCCCGTTTTGAATTGGCGTGTTGTTTAGGGGGGTTGCATGACCTACCCCCCTGGCTAATTACGTAACAAAATTTCTCCATCATTTGTTTTTCTCTAGTATAATTATCGTAAGCCTGGTAAGTCTGTTTGGAAACCAGCAACCCTTGGCCGCTTGTGTTGACGAAAGTAGGAAGTTTGCATAGTAAATTATCATGTACGCATACTACCAAAATACGTAGGCACGTGGATTTCTAATTTGAGGGGCAATAACTTGGGCTAACTTGATTTTTTTTAATTACTATTTATTGGCCTGCACCCCCGCATGTTTTTAATTTTGTTTCAAAGCTGTCTATTTTAAGATGGCGGTGAATCGCCGGCAGCGGCAATAGTAGCCATTTTGAGATCAAAAATTTTCCACCGCTTTAACCTTAATTTCGTCATGCAGCCCTCAATGGTTTTTGTTCCTTTGACATTCGTCTACATTTCTGTAAGATATATTTCACGTGAAAAGGTATTTTGTACTTCAGATTTTTCGGCGGCTTTGGCCCGGTGAATCGCCGACTCGAACCTGTCATCCTAAAAATATATTTCACTCAAGCACATTACGCATGCGCCTAAATTAACCAGGAACAACGTAGCAGGTTTTTGTTTGTGCTAACATGATTAACTAAGGGTTTTATTTATTATTTATTGACATATTTCGGCTAAGACCATCAAAATTGAACAATTACAAAATATCAGAACAAGAAATATAAAATTAAAATTGCCTCATTGATCTAGCCAGGAGGAAATCAGGAGCGAGAAACCGCTGTCATCCAAGGATGTGATTCCTCCGACTCACTGGCAGGCAAAGCACAACACATTGATAAAATACAAAATATTTGAATTTGCACTCCCATTTCTTTAAAAACAGAAATCACCAGCCATATTCATTGAACAAGAAAACACCCACATGGTCCAAACCCAATTACCACAAACCACCAAAAACACCCATACAGATCCACACAGCACCAACCCACCCTCCTAACTAAGAACCCTAAACAAATAACCCCTAAACACCCACCCTCACAAAAGCAGACATGTTGGGAAATGCAAGGAAGATATGGCAGACTGCAGACAACAAATGTAGAAAAAATACATTTAAGAACATAAAATACTTAGATCCAGCTCTCCAAGGCTTATTTCAGTGAAATGGTTTTGTTTTTTTCAGACGTTTCTTAAAAAATGTCTTACTGCTATTTACAATGAAATCACTCTGACTGGCTCGGAAAGCCTCAGGAAGCACAGCCCACATACGGGGGAAATTTGCAAGAATGTTAAACTTGAAACTATCGGTTTTTGGAGGTATATGATCATTAAAAAGCAATTGGCTGGATGACGGGAGTTTTACAGACCAGTTGCAGAAATTGAATGAACATGTATTTAAAGACAATTTGCGGCAAAACAGTGAGATGTTTTCCGTCCTGTTGGTAAGTTCATATATAAGTTGTTTCAGACGCCCTTCTATGATGATCACCCCTTCTTTCTCTGACCAAGAATAAATCTGGTAGCCCACCTCCTTTGGATGGTTTCCACAAGGATTTATATGATTTTTTACGATGTACATACAAAAACTGGGCGAGCAAAAATCCAATATGGGCAAAATCAGAGAACAATAGCTGAGAAGAATATCTTTGTTTTGGTTGCCAACAACTGTCTGAGGAAGCCCAACAGTTGATGCACTTCGTAGTAACCCTGGACACTTTTCATTCCCGGACAATCATATGATATCTGCATACACCAAGGAACGTAACTGGAAACTTTAGAAAGTTTTGTGTTAGAAAACACCAAATATACATGGATAGGCTTTGGTTTTGACGGCACCAAATACACATACTTGGCACTTCTTATCTGTGGATTAAGTTGGAGTGCATTGTTTTCCCGACCACCAGTAAAATAGCTGCAGGTCCTTTTTGGAGAATTTTTGAACATCTGAATCTTCATTAATGGAGCGAAAAAGGAAAGTGTCATCTGCATACTGTGGAAATTTTTTAGATTTCAATGAATATGCAGATCATTAACATAAATAATAAAATCAGGGGCCCCAATACCCGAGCCCTGAGGCACACTGAGAGTACAGCACCAAATCAGACATTTGGCCACGAAAACACCCTTTGCCTGCTGTTTAAAATAAATGCCGAATCCCAAAATTTAAATAAGTTGCCCTGATGCCATAAGTACGATGCAAATTCTCCAAAAGAACGGCATGGGAAATTGGAATCAAAGGCGCGGCTATAGTCTACAGATACTATGTCAACACGCGGAGTTGGTGAGTACGGCGATCAAGAATTTTGTTCCATTACATAGAGCTTCACTGAGGGCTGAGGCACAAGATTTCCCAGGAGAGAAACCATCTGTCAGAATATAAAAGACCATTAGCTATAAGTGATGTGCGGATTTGGTCAGAGACAATGCTCTCCAACATTTTGCCTACAATTGATGTAAGTGCAATGGGCCGATAATTTTTAAGATCACCAACGATTGCCCTTTTTTGTATAACGGAAAACAACATTTTTCAGTCTTTGCCAACTAAGCGGTAGGTTGCCAGAGGATAAAGATATTGTAAAAATACGTGCAAGGACGGAACTGATGGAACTAGCACACAATTTTTAAGCATGCGGCGCCACAGAGAAATTTCATCCTGCCGACTGCTTTATTCAGGGGAAATCTTCTAAACGTCATTTCCAGAACCATCTCATTGTTACAATAAGGTGACTAATGGTGGTAATGTCAAGCTCTGGCGATGTAACCGCCCTGACATGATCAGAATTAGTGAAATAGCTAGAACACGAAATCATTAAATGCATTTACGCAATTTCATGCCTGGTTGAGTGTTTTGGGTGTGCCATTAATGACAAAAGATTTTGAATCTTGGTCAGCACGTTGGGATCGTCAAAAGACCAGAACTTTTAAGATTGTCCATTTTTATTGGCAAATTTGTTTTCCCAGTGGGAGTTATAAGCACGTTTTTTTGTATAATTGAAACGTTTGTTTAAAGTAGCGATATTTATCCCAATCACATCACTATTTGTATGCCTTAGCGTTATGATATGCTTTTTTTGTTTATCCGAGTTAATGGTTATAGAGGATAATTAACATAATCGAACGATCGATGTTCTTAATTTTTGGATATATGGATTTTAATTGATGTAGTGGACAAACTGGAAGACTTTAGTATCTGCCACAGCTCAGTTACGAATTCTCCTGCACGTTAGGACCAACCAGACACCCTGGTGACCCTGCCGTTGTTGGTGGCGACATTCAGCTCAATTTCTACTTGACAGGGGTGGGGGTGGGGGGGGGGGGGTGGGACGTATTCGATTAGCAACGGGGCTGAGAACGACTTGTGCAACACCAATACATGTGGCCCTGTGTCTCAAGGGGAGTTAATCTGAGGGTGTTGTTGTGACATTTTTGTTTATAAATGTGAAATGTCTTTTACTTATTTTGATATGACGATGAACCCAACAGCCTTTTATTTTTGATATCAGCGCTTACAGCGCTATTCTTTCTTTCTTCTTCACTGACACCAAAACCAGTCTTCTCCAATATTTCTAATTAATGTAATGACACAATTAATTATGCTAACGAGCATGCAGGGTGGCGGATATGGGGACACGGATGGGGACACGGTGCCATAGAAAGTCTATGGGAAAACTCTCCGTTTTGCTGAGCAAAATTATAAAACTTATTTTTAATTATTATTTGGAAAGTAGCATGATATCTTTTTACGTAAACTTAATCTCGAACATTGCAGCAATTAAAAACATGGAAAAAGTTATGACCTAACTTGCATTAATTAGACTTAATAAGTAAAATAACGAGCTGCAAGATGTTTTTCCCATAACCCGTCTGTGTAAAAAAGCATACACTATATTCATTTTGGTAAAACCCGAGATCTAATTTCCCAAAATCATCAAACAAGATCAATGTTGGCTCCAGTTTGTCCTCTTACATCATTTTAAAGCAAAGAAATGAACAATTAACATAAGGTAAATAAAATATGTCTTATTAGCGTTTTTGATAACGAAGGTTATTTAAGTCCCCCCCCTGTACACACGTCATGATCACTACAACCCTAGCAAACTACGATATTTTTCGGAAAGCTCTTTTTAGTGTTCTTTCAATTTTGTGGTCCCCAATAGCATCAGATTCTTCTGAAAGGAAATTAAATTTCACAGGGCAACCCCCTTTTTATAGGAAATTTACTTGTTACACCCAGTATTTAGACTTGGTACAAACCCTGAATATTGGATTTGTGTTTGATGCATCTGAAATCCTTATTTTATAACCTTTCCACAAATGGGTTCGTGAGGTTCTGTACAGTTAAATGTTTGCAATCCAGTGTTTTTTACAAACTTGGAAATTGATATCTCCACTTACAAATCTGTGCGTCACGAAAATGTGCCCCCCCTAGTCCACATGGCCATATAGCTTTGACCTTTTGCGCATCGCGTTGGTACGTATCTTAGATTGTGGAACACAAGTGCCAGGCCCGATGAATGTTTTGATTTCGTGCAGCCCCCCGTGAGCATACATCTGTTGAATGCACAAAATAGCTCAAAAAATGGGTTATTAAATGACTTACATTTAAAAAAAGTTTTAAAACACAATTAAACTGCCCAAGTTTAACCACAAATATGTCAGGGCCAGTAATTAGCAGAGATGCATGACATGTCAAGTCTATGTCAGATGCCCTAAAAAGTGTTACGAACAGTAGCCTATGTTTATCATTGCATGGCGAAGCAAAGGCATACTACACTGTCACTGACTGGGGTCTTGTACACACACACGCCCTGTCACGCATTGCAACTCAATGGCAATGATTGTGTATGTGTGGCGAAATGGAAATTTCACACTGAGATTTATAAACCACATATTGAAATTACATACTACTAAAATTACATTGCCTGTGTTCTCCTACAACGCAAATAACATGGGATATCGTAGCGGATGAGATGAGTGAGCAACCTCTGGCTAGCCTCAGTCAACATGTGCTTCCACACACACACAATCACCGCGGTCAGCTATATTTACTATCAGAGATTTACTATCATTTTAGGCCAAGTATCGAGAATTCTTGCAAGTTTTCTTGATCGAAGATTTAAACATTGCTTTGGGTAGCTCTGGCCGCGGGAATGGGTGAACTTTTGAATCAAATTTTCTACATTCTGTGCCCACGTACAGTGATTGCCGTAAACAACTGTGCATGAACTCTGATCCACAAAATAGCCGTGTCGTCAAATTGGGAAATTACCGTCTCTGATACAGCTGAAATAACAACGATACGTATTGGTCGTACTTTGCTTAATGTGTGCGATGTGTTGTAAACATGTAGTAGAAGGAGAGTAGGCAACGGCGAAATTTTAAATTGCTTTGTCAGTTAGAGGGATTTTTGGAAAACGCGCGAAATTCAAAATATCAGGGTTTTTTACTAAAAATCTAGTTGGTGCTCACCTGGTGAGCGCCAAATAAATCCTCCTTAAATTATTTTTTCTCTCTCTGTGCCAATTTTCAGCACTGGGCGATATCTGGTTTAAAAGAAAATGGTCACCCCCAAAAAAAACCAACTTTTAGCGGATATTTCCTATATGTTTCTACAGGCACCCAAAATAACCCTTCCCCAACTTTAGTGCATTAACTTTGGTGTCCTTCCCCCCTGCTACTTGAGTAGTTTTTTTGTGGTGTTGCTAGGTTCAATAATTCCTGGTTAAATCTATACAATTCCACTTAACACCCTAATTGGGTGCAATTTAGTTATTGTGTAATTTGTGCTCTGTTCACTGACCATGCCAAAGAGATGATACATTGTGTTGACAAATCCTTGTCATACATTGTATTCCCTGTTCACTCATCCACGCAAAACCAAAGACTATCTTTGGCAAAACACACAGCCAACTTTCAGTGAGCCCAATAGTTCAGTGCAGTTGCCAGCTGGTGGTCACATGTTTTGGAGCTCATCCTGTGCTGAAAAAGAAGTCATTTTAAGGACATATTTTTCACTATAACTTTGTTATTTCTAGTTCTAGTTAAGCAAGCAACCTCTCCTACTACTACAAATTATATTCTTTCTTACCAACATCATTTTGAATTTTGTTGATAATTTTTTATTTTTTTCTGATCGTTCCTAGCAACGTTAACGGAATAAACCGCATGTTAATAAAGGTGCCGAATTTTAAGTGGTGGCAGAATACTAAATTCATCCCCTCCACTGTAGCTCAGTGTGCCATAAAGTCAAGAATTTTGGTATACTTACAGTCTTCGATGACCCGAAATCAGTGCATATATGAAAACTTTGATTCTTAGCATCCCTACTAGCTCGATTTTAAAAATACAAACGGTGCACAGCTCATGCTTACATCCGTGAAATGTTGGCCCTAAAAAAAATTGAAGCTAAACACAGTTGTCGGGAAGAATTTAGTATTCTTTTACCACTGTGATAGTGCTTTATTCCGTAATTAGAGTGGTGGCAGAATACTAAATTCTTTCCCAGTCGTCTCCTCACTTCATCCCATGACCTTTCTCCGGTGATGTTCGTAATTATTGTAATCACGAAAAGAAGCTTTCTCGTCTAGTCTAAAGAAATAAACCCCTGGAACAATCAGGGGCGACGCACTGATCTAGTGGGGCGACTGCTATGTTTAAATTGAGATTTTTAACGGTTAAGAAATCACTGTTTCAAGATCATCAGATTTTAACCATGAATGGAAAATTAGTCAAGGAAACAACGTGCGTATAATATAAATATAATTTAGGACTACATCAAAGGTAAAGATTTTCAATAAGTGTTGTTTTGTACTGATTCTGAATTTGCTTATTCCGCATCGGACCCGCTGCGCACCCACCCCGGCTTTTTCAATAGACTCCCGTGACTAGATAGTCTTAACTTTTTATGGCTGCTGTTATCATAGACTATCTAGTCATGACGTGTTGTGTGTACTGAAAGTGCCATTTAAGCCAAGATACACAGACAGCTTCTGCTCTAACTTTACAGCTGCAAAATGGCTTAAATATTCATTATTTTGCAATAAACATTATCTTGTAGGCATTCTTGAGAGTCTTCTGCATCATGTGATAACCATTTTTCCAGATTTAAAATTCACATTATGAAATTTTCAGGTGAAACTTACCCTTGTTGTGTCTACATTGGGCTGCCAAATTTGGCATGTTGACAAGAACTTTTTTGGGAACAAATTGTAGCATCGGTTACAAATTGGTAAGACAATTATTCTACAGACTCTAGAGATGCTATGTATGTCAAAAGAAAATTACTTTTTATTTTTATTTAGGAATATACATCTCAAAACATCTCAAACCTTAAATGGCATTGGAACTCCACAGAACAGTTGTAACTTATGGCACTAAAGATTATGTCCAAATTTTAAAAGATGATGCCATAAGTTACAATTATTACTAGTGCGTAGCGTTGTTAGGAGGTAGGTACGGACGACGTGCAACGCTACAGAACGAGCTATAGCCATGATAGCTCAAAAACGAAGTCGGTAACCCCCATTTTTTATTTCAGATTTGTCACCTACATCAATTAAAATACCATATATCCAAAAATTAAGAAAATCGATCGATTATTTTAATTATCCTCTATAACCCTTAATCATGTTGAAAAACCACACCAGTGGTACATATTGCGAGACTTTGTGAGATTCAGTGATTAAACACTCTGCACTAAGCTATTTGTGAGATTTTGTGAGATTCAGTGGTTTACGATGCATGGACACCAGTGTGATTTTGTGAGATTCAGTGATTTAAATATAAGTTAATTCTATACTGTGAGCTATTGTGAGATTCAGTGATTTCCTAGTCAAGAATGAAATGTGTGATTTTGTGAGATTCAGTGATTTATATGTGATAGATATCCTTCACTGTATGGTTTTGTGAGATTCAGTGGTCCCCTTGGGAAAGTGTCTTTGTGGGGTTAGGGTTAATAAGTAGATTTCATAAATTCCATATTCAAAAGTGTATTTTTAAAAACTTGTACAGAGCTCTATAAACCGAAAAATGTTGCCGTTTTCCAGGGCAGCATAAAATATAAACAAATTGAATAATTTTTTATTTTTCTACTTATGTTAAGAACTAAGCACAAACACAAGTTCTTTAGAAATTTGGATTAGGCTAATTAATGAAGTGCGCCACTAATTAATGATGTCACTGACCGCCAGCTAGCGTTCGGTGAACCAGAAGTTTGCTTGATGACTCATCATGCTCAGAGAAGTTTTTTATGAATGAATCCACAAGATCAATGTTGTACCCATGCGCAGTTCGATTAATAAAATTTTCCATCATGATACCTTACTGATCATCGCAAACAAAAACGAAAACGGCCACTCCGTTGCATTTTTTGGTGAAAAATCTATGCTTTCCCCAGAGAATTTATGAATTTTGACATCTTAAAAACCTGATACGGGGATCTCTTGTAATTAAATTGTTTCGAATTAGGTACGAATGACACTAATTAGATCGGTAAAATACAGCACATGTACTGCGTGATGGTATTCATTGCAAGCGAGGTCGGATTTTTGTTAGGATTTGGATGCAATATTCACGTGTTTTCCGAGGAAAATTTCAGAATTGTATTTTCCCCGTCATAACCGCCCACATGACCATCATTGCGCAATAGCAATGTTTGAATGATTTATAAAACACTGTTTGAAATAATTATAATATTTTCATATATTGGTTTACAAGAAATAAAAATGTACTCATAGTTTTCCTAATTATTTGTTATGAGTGTTTCATGGTAGGCCTTGTATGGAATTACTTTGAAATGCGTAATATATTTGGCATGTAACATGCCCTAAATAATCCCTATCTCGAGTCTCCATAACCTACATTTGGAATCGTGACCGCATCCCCTGGGCGGTCCCTGGGACTGTTGACAGCTTGCGGCGCCAGTACTGAAAAACATTTGGAACAAGGCCAAGTGGCTGAATTGGGGACAACACGCTATACACAATATACTTACCAATCATCGTTAAGGTTTATAACATCCCATACCACAGTGGCCACTTCCTTTATCAATGATCCCTTACTGGCCAAAAGAAATCGGCGAATTTTTAATTCGACCTTGTCATTTACTCTCAATGGTTAAAAAAAAAAATGGCGGTCAAACCAGGTGGTCTTACTGTCACGACCAAAAGCTGTGATCATACATGTGACGTTCAGTGACGTGTTTGTTTTCTTCATCTCCAACCAGGCACTAGACGTGATTAGGTGGTAAACTATTGAACTTTGCCTTCTGCAGAGGGACTCGTTTCTGATCCGAGACCATCCTTCGCCACCCCAAATAACATCGCGCCCTACTCGAATGAACATATGGTTTCCCAAAGTTTATGTTTATTGGCCATTTTTCAAACATGCACTCATGTAAAATCGAAGATATTGGACAAAATGAAGAGTTAGAAGTCTACTCTCAACCCTTGCAATGCAGTTTTGAAATTGTTTCCCCTTTTAATATGAATTTCAGGTAACATAATTTAACCCATTGTTACAACATGTTAATATCGCATTCACACATGTGTGTACATATGTGCGTGATGTGCAACCTCAAGCTAATTACGTAACAGATTCGCATCACTTTTTTCTCTAGTATAATTATCGTCAGCCATGTAAGTCTGTTGGAAACCAGTTGGCTTGGCCAGCTTGGGTTTGCCCGAAATATGATAAGGTTTTGCATAGTATTATACTGTACGCATACTACCAATACGTAGGCACGTGGATTTCTAATTGGAGGGCAATAACTTGGTTCGTTTTCTATCTTGATTTTTTAATGACGTATTTCTTGGGCCTGCAACCCCTGCATACTATTTGATGTTTTCAAAGCTGTCTATTTTAAGATGGCGGTGATCGGCCTGGCAGCGGCAAAGAGTGCAATGTTAGGATCAAAAATTTTTCCACCCTTTACCGTTATTTTCATTCATGCGCCCCTCAATGGTTTTGTTCCTTTGACATTCTCTAACATTTCTGTAGATATATTTCACATGTGAAAAGGTATTTTTGTTACTTCAGATTTCGGCGCTGTTTGGGCCGGTGATCGCTCCGACGCGCTACCGGGCCTCTAAAAATAGAATTCACTCAAGCATCAGTCCGCATGCGATAAATAACCATGAACAACGGTGCGGTTTTGTTTGTGCTAAGATCTTTCAGTGCACCAATAAAAACTGGTGTCACCGAATAGTCTTAGTTGGTTGTTGAATAAAAAGAGATGAAATAAGGAGGCCTAAAAATTGCATTTTCACTTCAAGTGGCGTCTGTTTTTAACACGAAACTCACGCAAACACCATGCAAGTATACGCATTCGCAAGAGAATTGGGCTTTTTTTCAGGCTCTTGTTGACACAGAACAATTACAAATTACACAGATCGAATCTGTGTTAGTGGGATATAACCACAAGAGCTAAAATATAAACCAAGAGGGGCAACGCTCGTCGTCTCTTGCGTAGAGGTCAGCAGCTAAATTGTGTATGCGTTGGAGCAACTCACTGTTTGAATTGGTTGGAGTTTTGAGAAATCTGTGTCAACCGGTGGACGAAAGGTAGGGCATCATTGAGAATGTGATCCGCAGTCTGTGATGGAATATGGAGAACCACATTGGCAGGGCAGGCCGATTAGCCGCAGCCCCCACCGGGCATATTGCCTACTTGAAGCGAACGACTCCTGTGCGAATCCGGTTAAGGTGACCCATTCCTTGCCGTGCCCGGTGGTAGTTCTGTCTAGGAAACTGGAGGAGTTCCTTAGCCAGCGGCCAATGTCTTGGTTGTCGGCAGAAGAGAAAGGTACGGCGAGAGTGAAGTCTCTGTGTCTACCGGAGTCTTTGGTTGTTGTGATTCTTTGACAGTGTTGAGCCCAGCAGGTGCCTGTTGTACCGCCAGGGGCCTTATTCACTAGTTTAGAGTTTGTGGTGTCTCTCCGAAGTAAGGAAGGTGAAAATGCCTGAAGCACTGGTAGGAATCACATGGAGTAGGACAGAGGTCAGAATGATGGTTCGCAAGGTATGTTGAGGACTGTGTCCAGCTCCTTGTGGGAGAGCTGTGGCACCATGCTGGGGCGGCATATTCAGCAGTGCTGTTAGACCAGAGAGCCAAGGCAGTGGTGAGTAGGGGTCGTTGGGCTGGAACCCAGGAAGATCCCGCAAGCGGCACAGGAGGTTATTACTCAGAAGATACATTGGCGCATACGGAATCGAGGTGCTGCCGGACGTAAGGAAGATGCCGGTTCAAAATTCACGCCCAAGTAGGGGAGTAGGATTGTATGGCAGAGGCGCTCCATTGAGGTTGATTTGTAGCTGGGATGAGCCTATTTTGTGTTGAGGGGAAGGCAGTAGCGGTTGGGTCTTGGCTTCGCTCAGCTTCAGTCTCCAGGTCTGAGAATGGCAAGTAGGGGCCATGTTGTATTAAAGTGGGCTTTCACTTCTGTCCAGTTGCTGTCCGAGTGGAGGGAGGGCAAGATCGTCGGTCGTTAGCACAGATTGTCTAGATGGTTGTTTGAGGTAAACGCTGATATAACAAGTTGAACAGCATAGGAGCTAGTACAAATCCTTGTGGTACTCCGTTCCTCAGACGACCAGGCACCGCTACTCTGCCCATCACTGGTCCGGAGAATAAAGCTCGGTTTGCAAGTGTTACATATGGAATTGTACAAGGGTGCGTCCGGGATTGGGCTGGTCCTAAGAAGCTTGAGTGCAGGCCCTGGTGCCACAAGGTGTCATAGGCAGTAGGTTCCCACCAAAGATATGCCTGCCTACGGCGCTTTTCAAAGCTTTCTCAATATCATTGTGAACAGTTTCAATCTGATGGACAGTGCTCAAGCCACGGCAAACTCTGCTTGTTCGTCAGGCAGATGGGGATCGACGAGGGGCTCCAGCCGGGCCAGGATCCATCCTCTCAAGGAGTTTGAAGGAGACACACAGTGATATTGGGCGTAGTTCTTAGGGTTGTAGACAGGCTTGTTAGGTTTGGGGAGTGCGATGATAGTAGCTCTCCTCCGGATCTTATGTAAGGACTGGTTGGTAAGGCAGCATGTGTAGAACTCCTGGAACCAATCTAGACATCGTGGGCCGCATTGCATCAGGAACTCTGCTGGTATGTTATCAGGGCCCTGGGCCTTTCCACTTTTTAGTTGGCTGATAGCAGAGGTAAGCTCATCTAGTGAGAAGGATGTTGAGAGTGACCCGTCCACGCCGGGGGCTCGACGAAGTTTGGTGATCTCTTTTTGAACAGAGCGAGTGTGTGATCCTTATAAATATCCTTGAAACGACCATTTGCGAGGAGTTGCTCAACAATTGAGTTGGCAGTCACTGGACATTTCGATGGTTTGGAAATTCTGCCAATGAGGTGGTTTATAGTCTTCCAGGCCTTCCTGCTGGAGTGGGTAAAGTCGATTCCTTGGACCGTCTCCTCCCAGCGCTCACGGCGTTTCCTGTCCAAGCAGTTTGTCAGATCTGAAGCCTTAGATGAAGCTTCTTCCCCGGGTTCAGAATTCAGGAAATCATTGTAAAGAGTGTCACATTCCTCATCCCAAGATGGGATATAACTGCGACGGCAGCCACATGGGATGGTCTTCTTTGCTGTATTAATAAAGAGTTGACAAAGTGCTGTGTAAGAATTGTCCAGGTTGGAGGAGGTTGGTGTCGGGAGGTTGGCAATTCTGAATCCACCAGGTTCTTGAACTGGTCCCAGTCTGCCTTGAGGTAGTTCCACCTTTTCACTGGCTTTGTTGGTACAGGCTTAGCAAGGCTCTCCTGAGCGATCAGTGATGGTCTGTGTTGGGACTTCGGAAAGCGGTCGAGAACAGTACGGTGAATGGAGATGGTGTCCATGTTTGCAAAAGCAAGGTCAGGGTTTGTAGACGTATTCCACCTTCCAGAGTTGAAAGTGTCTGGTTGCTTAGGGTCGTGTAGAAGTTGTACCCCGGATTTTGAGGCCCAGTCCTCTAGGGTAGCTCCATCAGGGTTGGTTTTCCTGTAACCCCAGGTAATGCTATGGCTATTAAAGTCGCCAGCGTAAATGCAGGGTGCACCATAAGTTGGTAGAGAGTCTGCTTGGAGCCGATGGTTAGGTGGCTTGTAGACATTGGTGACATGGACACCTGCAATTTGGGTCGTTGCCCATTCCAGGGTGGAGTCTGCAGGAGAGGTTGCAATTTGTTTCCATTGGGCTGAGTTACTAGCAAAGGTGGCAATCCCGTGGATAGCGCTCTCGGTGTGTGCAGCTAAGTGTAGCTGCAGATGTTCAGAATGGAACTGTCAGTAGCGTGTGTCTCTTGGAGGAGAATTGCAGTGACTTTATGCGTATGTGTGAGGTGTTCGATGATGTTTATCTTTGCCCTAGTGAGACCTTCCATGTTTAGTTGGAGCACTGAGATGCCATCTAACTTGACATCTGGTGATGCCTGCCCTGATAAGGGCATGTGTGCCAGACTGGCATCAGATAGTGTCCTCTGGCGGGGCATGATTAAGATACAGTGAGATAAAAAAAAAAGACAACAGTGAATTAAAAAGACAGTGAATTAAAAAAGACAACAGATGTTAGCGTAGCCTCAGTTGATTATCATTCGCCTGAAAAGATCAGTTACCGGGGTTCACCACGAGGAGGTTGATAATCTTGAACCCCAACGCTCGTGTTATTGAATAGGCCAGCAACGTAACCGATTTCTCTCACACCTCGCGCGCCACCCTTCTTGTTGCACAACCAGCCGCACGTAGTCGCTGTTACTGCACAAGCACACACACCTACAAATCTGCATCACGCGTTATCAGTGTTGCATTTCGCCAGTGTTCCATTGTCTGATCGGCTGATTTTTCTGCAATAATTATGCGAAAACCAATCGATGGAAGAAACCATGCCTCTAAAAAGATTGCTGAATTCCTAATGCACAAAAAGTCTCCAGATGACCCCTGTTAATTTTGCTTAGGAAAAGAGATAATTGCGTTGGGAGTCCGAGTGATAGCATGTGGCATCAGTTGTTGTTTTCACTCGCTAAGTGTGACGAACGTAAAATACTCGCGTGTCTCATAAATATGCATAAGGACTTTCCAAATACGACGATACGTAAACCAAATATGGTGGTGCCCAAAACTATGATAATGAAGTGCGTATGCTCATTATAATACTTTTGGGCACCTCGTTTTTGGTTACGCCGTTTCGGTTATATTTTAGGTCCATGGATATAACCCACTAACACAGAGGAAGGTATATTGGATTCGTTTTCAGCGTTCCCTATACAAAATTACATACCTGAGTTTCCACGCTTATTTGAATCACTTCCATTCAACCAAATTAACGCAACATCCCCAAATCAGGTAGACGATCCAAAACGAAGTGCAAATATAAAAAGTAACAAGTTCAGATTTGAAAAATTAAACAAAATTTCATGGTTTCACTCCACGCAACAGTCTCTGTTTGTTTATATACTCGCTGGTACATAAATGACCTTCTTTTGATATGCAAGGTCATATGATATTTACGGTAAAGAAGATATCGTTGCGCACGGTACAATGTATCAAATTTGTGCAATATGGAAGTGTTACAATCACTAAAAACGATTGAAATGTGCAAATGGAAAATACAACCTTCATTTCCTTTTTTGTTTTTATTCGAAATGAGAGTAAATAACAAATAAGTAAGAATTATTTCCTATTCTGCGTCGAGTTTGAAGAAGCAGTTATTTTTCTTGAGGTCATTGATTTCCATAGGGTTACTTAGATTCGCAATTCAGGGCGAAAACTTGCTTAGTCTCCTTCACGTCGTTTAAAAAACATAATTTGTAAAACCAACTGTGTATGACACTAATTGATAACTATTGATTAATTATTGAGGGCCTACACATATATTCTTCACGAATGTTAGAAATAGATTAAGTTAAAGGGGGATGGCCCGATTTAGGTCTATAAGTTTTTCATCTTGATAGAATGGCCTTCACCCCAAAACCCCATCTGTAAAGTTTTGCGCCGATATTTCAACCCGTTTTGATGTGAGAGCTAAAACGTGATTTCACAATCCCCATAGAGTACTGTGTAAAATTAATATTGGTCGACCAAAAAGGGTCACATTTTCGCTCATAACATCCTAACCAAACATCCTTTAGCCCTAAGATTTTCACAGGGTAAATGAGAAAATAGTAGCTTTCTTCTGATACCAAAATTTTGACCACTTCCGGTAAAATCTGGGGTCCCTTGGGACGAGGCTATTAGCGATTGGGCCATGGACTCTTAAATATGATTTATCAGCATTAAATAAATTTAAGCGCATGAATATATAGCTTTTTTGTTCAATTTCATAAAAATGAAAATATTGTTTTTAGCTACTTCCCTCATTGAAATAATTTAATTGAACTAAGCGACTGTTATAATAGGCTAACATTACGTTTCTATTCTTAAACGGTGGCCCTTGTGTTAAAAGTAGTACCATGTCGTCTCTGGGTCACATCATCGTATTTACACGTGTGGGTTCTTGACAACAAATGCTGACTGCATGAAATGTGGGCCTTTTTGCAGCGTTACGAGATTGCACAAGTTATGAGTTTTGTGCGTTTTGCAAGGAATAACTTTTAAATTGTGTAAAAAATATGAGATTATCACTATTAGTGATCCACATGAAAAAGTCAAAATATTGAAATTTTCAAACAAGTTGAGTTTTTTATAACATCTGGAATTTGCTTAAATAGAGATTCAAAAAATAATCAAAAATCAGATTTTTGCATACATAACAGATATAGGTATCCTAACAAACAGGCTACAAGTGATAGGACCAAAAGCAACCTTTAGGACAAAAATAATATTTTAGTCATAACTGTCCTTACGGACACTTACTAAGTGAATGGGATTCATATAAAACTGCCGTTTAGTTTTCTATCAATTTTTCAGTTAGAAAAACTAAGAATTCCACAGACTTATTTTCAGCTTTATAATTTAAGGTCATCTTTAACCTGATTTTATGATCTTTATGGCTTAAAATACAACAAGAAAGAACTGTCACCACTCAGAGAGAAAAATCAAACAACCCATTGAACGCAACAAAAATACCCAACAAAACGCAATGTTGGCAGGCACGCGCGAATGTAGCAAAAGACGGTATGACGCGAGCGTTTCAACCTCCAAATAACGTCAATACGCAGTGCGTTACTGAGTTTCAATTATCGAATTGAAACCAGGGCCACACGCATTGAACATGCTTAAATACATTTTCAAGCTGTTTAACTTAGGAATTCGCTGGGGGAAAGAAACAATTTTTGGGGGGGAATTCCCCCCTATGCCCACGTGGCGCCACCACTGGAGATCAGGGATTATAAATTGCATCTAAATACACGTGCATATATGCACCTGCTGGTGCTTGTGCTGCATAGAATGACTATGTGTCTCAGTTTGCAACTGACAAATAGAAAATGTAATACTATAGTGCTTTTGCCTTGGTTGAGTCAATGACATAAGTGTGTAATGCTATGGTTACAGCATTAGATAGGGTGCATTTGTTCAAAGTGATGGCCTACACACATTTAAAAGATGGTGTGCAAATATTTGCATAACTGTTTGAGCATGTTGACGTCACTGACTCGAGGGAGGCAAATGGACTATAGCTGAATTCAAAATTTCACTAATGTCATGAGGTTAAAACTGACAAATTCATTTTAATCCTTCTCATTTCTGTAGGTAAAACTAAAAGGCTCAGAATGAATTTGCCATCCACGTCCCATTCAGGTGGTACACCTGCAACAACTCACAGAATCTTCAGGTTCAGGCCAATCCACTTTCAGCGGGCAAAATCTGCTAGTCACTTCAAGATCCCTGTAGCATGTAGAACAGGTACAGATGTGGATTCCACTGATGCAACAGCAGGCACAGAAGCCAGGCAGTTCTATGAGAGTTTAATCTCTTCACCAAGACTTAGTAGCAGTGTTCCTGAAGGTGAGGATGCATCTGATCCTAAAAACAGCACTAACAGAAGGGGTAGAAACCATAGAAGGAGAAGAAAATGCAGAAAGGCCAAGAGTAATTCAGCTCAATTAAGTGAAAAGCAACAAACAAAACTTGTGAATGAGCTTTTGCAAGGAGCACAGCATGGCGATATGAAAAAGGTAAAAGATGCCTTAAAACAAGGATGCAATATTAATGCTGTGGATAACTTTTCATGGACAGCTTTGATGTGTGCTAGTCATAGTGGTCAGACAGACATTGTGAAGTATTTATTAGGTAGAGGTGCATTGTGGCTCAAGCATCATGACAAAAAGGGTAGGACTGCTATTGACCTGGCCAGAACCGCTGGGCATGTGAATATTTGTGAGATATTTGAAGAGTATCAGGATAATTTGCTGTCCGATGATCAAACACCAGGTCAAGGACAACCTCATCAACAAACTGGTGACTGTGGGTATCGATGTGAAATTTGCAAGAGAGACTTTACTGAAACGAGCCAAGCAGAGCATGAATCGTCTACCATCCACCTATTCAATTGTCAACATAAACCTCAATCAACCCTCTATCATATCCCTGAAGGTAACATAGGATTTTAAACTGCTTCTGAAAGATGGCTGGGACAAAGAGAAAGGTCTTGGACCAGAAGGCCAGGGTTTAAAGTTCCCTGTCAAGACGGTGTTAAAACGCGATAGACAGGGACTTGGAGCTAATCCAGATGATCCCAAATCTAGGCCAAGAGTGACCCACTTTCAGCCGTATGATGTTGCTGCTGTGAAGAAGCCAAAGAAAGACACTAATGAAAAAAAGATGAAAGCCAGTACTATATGAGCAAGCAAAAAAGAGCCGTCGGAGGAAAGAGGTCAGAGAAAGGGCCTGGGAAATTGGATTTAGACAATCATTTAATACGTTAGAATAAAGTATAGAACTTAAATTGCCACATCATCTTTCCTTTCGTCAGGTAGTACAATGTCTTCATTTTGTCATTACCAGATGTACTCTGTGAAACATAAGTGTCTTGATTTGGAAAAAACATCTCAATTTTAAGCCCCCATTGTCAATAGAGATAGGCATTTGTAACAACAGGGAAGTACTTTAAATCAAGACTCTGAAAACCAAGATATTTGTCAATCCAAAACCAAATCAATAACATTACACAGGATTTCTTATAAGCTGCGTACAATACTGCCTATGATATGAGTGCATGCTGGAAAAAGCTTATTGCTTTGACAATCTTAGCTTCCACCCAAGATAAACAGTGCAATTATTTCAAGTGGATTGACAACTTTTGTGTCTTGATTTGAGCCTTTTCTTCAGGGTCTTGAATTCATGGATGCAACGAAAGTTAATTCCTCATTGTACAGGGCATTTAAAAGTGAGATGTTTTTCCAATTCAAGACATTTTCAGTTTTTTACCCTAAGAACTTCCTTTAATACCTTAAAATTTTTAGCTCAAAAGTGGTTGAATTTATTCCAGACATGCATTTGCCATCCAATGTTAAACATTTTGTGTACAGATATGCTTTCTGTAATAACATTGAGTAAATCTGGAACTATTTAGGTGAGGTTTGGTGTGATACAGCAGGGTTGCACAAAGTGCTGGAGCAGGCCTAGGAGCACCGCCCTCGGGAAATAATGAGCATTCTGCTTTTATGAGATTTTGGCGTGAGCGTGAAATTATGCTCCAGGAGCATGTGGCCCAGGACCATATGGTCCTGGACCATAAATAATCTGGAAAAATATTCTAAGTCAAATATTCTCTAGGAGCATATTTAAATATGTTCCTTGAGCATATTTAAATATGTTCCTTGAGCATATTTGAATGTACAATGCTCCAGGAGCATGTGGCAAATGTGCTCCTGGAGCAGTGGAAAAATATTCTCCATATTGAATATTTGGAATATTTTTCCAGATTACATGTATGCTCCAGGACTATATACTCCTGGAGCATAATTTCGGGCCAAAATCTCATAGAAGCGAGCAGAATTGGGGAACCAAGCAGAATTGGGGAACCAATGCCAAGTGGATAAAAAAGTGAAGAAAAAAGGGTGAAAAGGGTCAATATATAGTGCCAAAAATTTTGAAGGGTCCTTTGGGTCATCTGAGGTCAACATTCAGTGCTGAAAATTTTGAAGGTCATTTCAAGATCATGTGGGGCCATCCAAGGTCAAACAACTACAACTACTTGAAATTGTTGTATGGTCATGAAACTTAGTTGGTGTAGTCAACATTGATACCAGAATTTTTCAAGGTCATCTGGGGTCATCCAAGGTATTGAAACTGCTATGGTAGGAGCCTCTCTGGTTTCCATCACAATCCTCCCTGCGATCTTTTCCTCCTTTTAACTACTGCGACGAACGGGGGACCTTTGTGGTTCGAGAACCGCCTTGTTACAATTTGTGCTCCTTGTTGGGCCACAAGAGAAGTTGGTGACACATCCGGTACGCAGTAAAGCAGTGAACATGTGTAAAGGATGTGTGCCTGAATGTGGGTGTAGAGGATGTGTGATTGACCACGTTTGTTTTTGTTTTAATTCATCGCGCGAATAAACCAAAATAAAACCAACAGAGCCGGCATGAGATCGTCAGTTTAAAAACTGATTCAGGTTTTTGTTTTTTTTTGCCCGAATTTGTGGTTTTCATTTAATTTTCAATGATCATTTCGGTATTTTTGCTGCTTTCACATGTTTTTTAAGTTTTTTTTCCGCTTTCAGTTTTTCCAGAGATCCACATAGGTAATGCGATCAGCCAAAATGATCTAAAGTCGCTCAAATTCGAATTTTTACTTTTTCATGTATCTGTATGCACCATTTAAAAAGCTTACCTTTTGCTGAATCCCCGATTGAATTACCAATTCTTCCAACGATATGTCAGTTGAAGGTGGGCCAAAACATAGAAACAAAGACATTTTCTCTCCTTTTGTTTTGCTCTATCTCAAAATCATATTTGCGACTTCCGACTCCTTTTGCTTGATCACATCACATATTTTGGGTTCGTGGAAACCCTCGCACAATCAAAATACAATTCTTTCTTTCTGTCAGGCCCTAACCCTTCATACCACAACTTTTCCATTAGTGATGAATTTCTTTTCACTGTATGATTGGTTATTGGTTGTTGTAATTATGGATACACAATAGAAATGAAAAAAGTCCTGCGTCTCTCAGGCATGACTTAATTCTTTATTTGAATGTATCGTTGTTTTGAAGGCACAATATTGACTGTGAGTGCGGCAAGCAAGTGCTGCAAGCATCAGTGTAGTTGATGGTTGGTGGTAAACCAAGAGAGAAAAAATGGCCAAATGCTCCTAAGAAACCAATAATTATCAAGCATTAGGCAGAATGTGGCAAGTCCCCATACTGACTCCTCTTACACACTTTTTTTCTGAGGCACTTATGAATTTTCTGAAACCCTGACGGAATAATTACAGGTTGATTAGAGTGTGTCATAAAAAAATGTGTCAGATGGTCCCTGTTAACGAAAACTCCATGAATTTTGCTGCCTGGTATCCCAATGAAAGACTAGTGCTCCAAAGAAAGATGATACATGCAATATAAGGAAGTTCGACCATCATAGAACTGCGCGAAATCGTCATAAACCGATGGTTTCTGTGAAAAGAAAGTCCGCAACGATGAGGGCCAAATATTGTTTTCGATGTACGCAACTGAAAATGAAGGTGTTGACGTCACCTGCCAGAATTTAAAATGAACGTATCCTAAATGGTAAAAATATGCTGGCAGTAAGTCACCATCCTTGGCTTTCTGTGGATAAATCTCAACGCAACCACAAGCCATTTACCAATACTGTGGATACGCAAAGAAGGTGTGTGCCCCTAGTTTTACTTTTCAGTCTGGCGACCCCAACAAGATCCTACATAATTCCCCAAGGACTCCATCCTCTCTCCCTTGATTTGTTCATTGCGGTACCCAACCTTGTGTATTCCCACCATTTCTATTTCCTCTATCCCTCCGCTTCCTCTTCCTCCTTTGACTCCATTCGCCCACACTGTCCCTATGGTATCCTCGACAATCCACTGCATTCTTGATGGCAGTTCCCTGGCCAATGACTCTACTCTATATTGAACTGGACAGCACTTCAAGCCAGTGCGCGAACTGCCTCTCCGGATTTTTGAAAAGTTACATAATCCACTGCAACGAGCCATATCCTTCCACACCTTCCCTAAACTCCCCCCCCAAATAATGGCGATACTTCCTAATGAAGACAACCGTGACCATAGTTTTCCCTTCTCGTTACAAAATAATTCCTATCTGGTCAAGACAAGGACTTGCTGTCATACGCATCCCCCAATCCTCCTCCCCATCTTGCTCTTGCAAACAGCAACAGCCCTATTGCAAACTTACCGGTGTTGGTGTCCAGATGACTTAACCCTATGGTCGTGGATAAGCCAGAAATCGATTCGGTGCATCGTACTAAAGCTGCCATCATCTCAAAATTGGGCCTGTGCCCGCCTCACACTCGTTGGTCCACTCAAACTTGGCCACCTTCTCTCTCAACCAACGAAGCAAGCTGCAATCTCAGCAAACCATGGATATACCGGGGGGTGACTATGAAACTAAGACCTATAGACTGACCTATAAAACAAAGACCTAAAGAAAAAAAAACCAAAGCGTATAAAATAACTCATTAAAAAAAAAAAAAAAAAAAAAAAAAAAAAAAACTAAAACCCCTCAACTATAAAGCTAAGACCCATCAACTATAAAACTAAGACCCCCACTATAAGACTAAAACCCTGTAACTATAAAACTAAGACCCTTTAACTAAAACAATGACCCCTCAACTATAAAACTAGATCAGGGATCCTAAATAAATCGGATAGGGAACACTCGATCAAGAGAGTGGAGCATACTGCATGAAAGCTTACTTAGATTATGCTAATCTTCCCCGATCCATACTCATTACTCATGCTAACACAATTATTAGCTATTAGTAGCTTATTGAAATTGTGGCGCTATCACTATCAATATCTATGGTTATTTTTTTTTTTTGTACACAGTGTCACCCGCCTGCTAAGACCCCACTATTTTTAATCATAATTTTGGATTCTTTTAACAACTTGTGCATTATCTCGGCATTATCAATCAAGTTGTGTCATTTACACGATTAAAGGAATATGGTCAAGACTTTTTTGTCAGCTCAGTTTGACTTAACATTCATAAAATATGTACATACCATCACGAATTTCCCGAAAAAATAATCCAATTGGATGTAAAAATTTAACAACTAAAGCATTTTTTAATTTTTGCTTTTTTGACCTAACAAAGAAAACGGACGATTTTTCGCCAAGCTTCATTGATCAAAAGCGCCAACTCGTGACGTCAAAGTGAATGACCAAAACAACATCGTGTTGACTCGATTGTTATTGCTGACACTGTAATATTGATGGATTAATGAAAGTAATAATAAAATTAGACAAAAAAAGTTACCAGAATGACATATTTGTTTCATTTCGTTGTGTTTAATTATTATTGAAGTGGCACCACTAACACTGCGCTATGAGGTCACAACGACGTATATTATGGATGGTCATCACCGTTGACGTCACCATTTGCCTGCGATGTGCATTTGTCGGAATCGTTTTCGAGTAAGCTATTGGGCGGGAAATTAAAGGGCAAATACTCAACAAATGTGGAAAAAAGAAAAAAACTTATTTTGATTTTATATGTAATCTACGTTACTTAAGCTTTCCATCATAATACCAAATTTTCCAAATCTTTCCAGAATCATGACCTATTGCCTTTAAAGCAACCATCAGTGAAAATAATAAAACCATCAAAAATCAGATTTTTTTTCAGGTCCTGTAACAGCTTTGTACAGGTACCTAAACTATCCTATCCTGCAAATTATAAGGCCAGAGGCAAACTCAATAAGGACAAACCCGGATATATTAGGCATTACTGTTCCGTACGGCCACTTACTAACAAACACGTAATTGATGGAATAGTCATATCTTTGAACACTGTTTTGTTTTTTTTTCTGTCTCTTCAGTTGGAAAAAGGTAACTTATGAGAATTAAAAGACTTATCCTTATTTGAATCGCCTAATATAGCAAGTGAACTAATTTGCTATAATTTATATATTTTTTCTCACATCAGATGATTATGTAAGCCCAAATTGAGTTCTGTTAAATGGATGTGGAGATTGTATAACTGTGGTTGGCCTATAAAGTAGTAATATAGTTTAGAAAAAGGTTATTCTAGTGTGTGATGATAAGTTTTAGTGTAGGCTCTAGGGGAGTTCATGCACCTTACTCTTTTAGAAGCGTTTTACCATATGCTTTTTCGTATTAATATGACAATCCTTTCGAAAAAGTTTTGGGTATACCTAAAAACAGGTATGGTTACACTTAATTAACGGAGCATATCTGTTGGATTGTGGCTGGTTGACTCCATAGCAAAGGATAAAAATCTTTTTTTTTTCATGTAACTCACCATTAGGCATCTATGATGCTATATTTTTGATTTCTGTTGAATGTATGATACTACAACCAATTTTGACCTATTCATTGCCCTAATTATGGTAAATTTTGTAAAAAAAAGACCTCCATTGTTCGTTTTAACCCGTATAATCTGTCACTTTGGGCGCATAAGTTTTAAGGCTCAGAATTTACCCATTATTGTAAGTAGAGCCCGATAAAAACTTGACCCAAAAGTTGTAAAATTAAGTGTTTCTGTACTCCATTTCAAATTGGCATCTAAGGGCCTGTATATTAACTCATAGATATAACCCCTACCCCTGAGCAAACGGTAAAGGACTTTTTGCAAAAAATAGCCAGTACAAAAGTAAATATCCAAAAGAATTTTTTTTTGTCTCTTTAGAGTTGAATGTTACTGATTGGACATACATATGGTTTGACACCAATTGCTACATTAAGTTTGGGAGTTGTGATACTTGTACTTTGTAGATTGGTCCGTTTTTGCAAGCCCGGGGGGTACGGTTGACATTGAGTTATTTGGCCTTAACAGGGCCCAAGAACATCCAATATTGAACATGATTATCTTAAGGAGGGGTATGGGGTCTGAAAGCCAGTGAACTTTGAAGTGATTTTTCTTAATGTTCCTAAATAGTGGTAGAACATGTTACAAATCATATGTATGCCCAGTCACAAAGTTTATAAATTCATGTAAATTTTTGCTCTGGTTGCCATGGTAAACCACGTAAAGCCTCCGGATTGGCTAACACTGCTAGAACGAACGAATAAATAACTAAATAAGCTACTGGGACGAAACCTGGTGGCATGTGCAGGGGGTAAATACGCAGTGACCATGAAGCCGGATGTTTGATACCGTTGCCATGCAACCGGCAATCGACCATCACAGAATTTCATGGCGTAAATTGAATTTGGAACACAATTTTGAAAAATCGGGCTTCATGGGTTCACTCGGCCTATATGTGCTGACTATGTGTGCCAAATTTCATGTGCATAGCATGTAGCATTCTCTAGTTAACGTTCGTTTTCGTTTGGTTGTGTGGTACTTTAACGAAAGGAGTTATAGGAACTCGAACATTAGACAACAAAATTGAGGCGCTTTTGATGTGGAAATATGGAATTTTTCTTTTAAATTCATTTATACTGAATATCATAATGATTAATGAAAGAATTATCGAAATTCGGTGCACCCATTGTCCTGTAATTATTTTTAAAATAATTTTCTAAATATCGCAGGTGGAAAACAATAAAATACATAAAAAATCAACTTACCCAGTACATTTAATACTTTTAAAGTATGGACAAAATAATATGAATATTTATTTACTTCGACGTAGCCAAATAAATGCGTTAAAGGGCGTTATAAATATATCTTTTAAAAATATCTAAATATAACCCATTTTTTAACTTTTTCACATGATAAAAGTATTAGGAGACTAGTGCGTTTTGCAAATTTCGAGTACACTGCCTCACTTTGATCGACCATACCTCCGGAAAACCGAAATGTCGTTGCGACGAATAAAATGCATTTTGTAGATTACAATCTACACAAATACCCATTGCATTATCTCATTTTCGTCCATGGAACAATTTTTACCAAAGTCAGACCCCATACCCCCCCCCTAAGAGCAGCTAATAGAAAAGCCTTTGGTCGAGATTTTTACTGTACAATATTGGATAATTTCTAGCCTACATTCTCCGAGGTAATTTCAACATAAATGACTGTTTAAAAAAAACCATATTGGTGTTCAGGGGTTATTTTTGTGGGTTTTATACAAAAAAAAACACAATTCAGGGCAAGATACCCAGCCAAC
Source organism: Ophioderma brevispina (assembly GCA_023653785.1). Taxonomy (NCBI): domain Eukaryota; kingdom Metazoa; phylum Echinodermata; class Ophiuroidea; order Amphilepidida; family Ophiodermatidae; genus Ophioderma; species Ophioderma brevispina. The sequence continues at coordinate 63,654 of JAMKCH010043172.1, forward strand.
AATTGTCCCGTAACATTCAACATAAAAGAGCCAAAAAGAGATGAAATTTTGTTTTATTTACTTTGATAATGTCCATTTTTTCATGTCAGTTTGGCTATCAAACTGTTGTACTGGGCTACAAATGCATAATGTATTCATTGGGTACAGTCAAGAAAATTGCCAAAACAAAAAACCTAACCAATCAAACTAGAGACACCCCCAAACGGACTTAATTTGGGCCTACATAATTATCTGATGTGAGAAAAATATACAAATATAGTACCTACTTCACTTGCTTAATTTAGAAACTCATTCTAATACAAACACACTGGCGTCTCGAGATTATTTCATGAATACAACCCCCCATAATAGGGTAAATGACTGACACCACTTGAACAATCATACTGATTGTTTTGTGTACTGATATAATGCACAAGTTCTAAAGAGAATCCAAAATAATAAAGTTATAATTGCTAGTTTATAAAAGCTTTATAGTTGAGGGGTTTTATTTTTATACTGGGGATCTTAGTTTAATTTGTTTGAAAGGGTCTAGTTTTTAGTGGGGGGGTCCTTAGTTTTATAGTGGAGTCTTAGTTGTGAGGAGTTGAAGGGGTCTTAGTTTTATAGTGGGGGTCCTTAGTTTTATAGTTACAGGTTCTTAGTTTTTAGTGGGGTTTAGTTTTTATAGTTGCAAGTGTCCTTTGTTTTAATAGTGGGGGGTCTTAGTTTTATCGTTACAGGTCCTTAATTTTATAGTTGAGGGGTCTTAGTTTTATAGTGGAAGGGTCTTAGTTTTATAGTTACAGGGTCTTAGTTTTATAGTGGGGGGCTAGTTTTATGTTACAGGGTTCAGTTTTTAGTGGGGGTCTTAGTTTTATAGTTACAGGGTCTATTTTAATAATGGTTTAAAGTCTAGTCTTAGTTTTATAGTCCCCGATATACCCGCGATACTACGATGTCAAGTCAAAACACGCACCTCACCTGCTTTGGCATCATAAGGCCATTGGTCAATCCTGTATCGCTTCTATCTTTGAAGATAGAGGGGGTGTGGTGGTGGTTGGTTCCTCTTCATGGCCCCTCTCGGACACCACATGCCCAAGATACAATACTACTAGCAATGGTACTGTATTGTAAGAGTGTTGGGGTGCGCTTCGGATAAAATTGTGGTGGAATTTTTTTGCACACAAGTACTATAGGCCTTTTGAAATATCCATAAAATTGGATGGAAGCACTTGCCAACCCCCATTAATGGCCCCCAGCTTGGGTTTCAAGGTTATACAGAGGGGCAAAATGTTTAAAATGTTTGAATTTGTTAAAAAGCACATCATGGTGTTTGTCTGGTCACAAGGATTCCAAAAAGGTATAGTTTACACTATCTATGGCTTATAGTTCCGGAGTTTATGGGGTAAAACTGTAAAAATGGTGAAAAGTCAATTTTGGTGTGTACATGGTTCAAAAGTTGCTTTGATTCAATTAATATGTGGTGCAAATTGTTTCCCTAGCTTAAATGATGAAAATAAGGAATAGTGGCCTTATCGTTGTTTAGTTTTCACGTTATCCAACAAAATTGGTCACAGGTCAATCGAATCCAATAGCTGCCAATAGCTGTTGACTTGTTCGCCATTTTGGTTAATACCCAGACACGTAAGATATCCACACTAGTCCTAGATTTCATTCTATTAGCTAAGCCAACAATTTGAACCACATTTTTACAAAATTGGAGCAACTTTTAATTCTGGACCCCTGTACAAAATTTTTTTTTAATTTTTTACCATTTTTATAGTTTTTACCCCATAATTCCTAAACTATAATTCACAGGTAGTATAAACTATAGCTTTTTGGAATCCTTGTAACCAGACAGACATCATGGTGTGCTTTTCAACACAATCGGAACAGTTTAAAAATTTTACCCCTGTGTAACCTTGAAATCCAAGCTGGGGGCCATGAAAGGGGTGTGGCAAGTGCTTCCATCAGTTTTTTTATTATCAATGTATAAAGTACTTGTGTACCAAAATTCACAATTTTATCCGGATTTGCACACTCACTTAAGATCTGTTCACTACAGTCCCCCACTATACTTCCTTCTGAAATAACATTTCGAAGGGTTGACCTTCAGCCCGACACCACGAAACCGGGTCAAGACCTCCAGTCGAACCACCGACTCACTCGGCTACTTCATTACCAAACACTGTTACGTCATCAAGATATACCAAGAGAGTTTCCCACTTCAATCCAGCTAACGCCCTTTCCATTCGAACGTTGAATGGAAAGGTGCATTTCAATTCAAAGTCCAAAGGGAAGAACGTTCCATGCATACGACCCACTTGGTGTGGCTAAAGCGGATTTATCTCAGGCATTCATCATCCATCTCCACCTGCCAATAGCCCGAGGCTAAATCAGGGTCGTAAAATACTTAGCACCTCCAAGGGCATCCAGCGAGTCATCTATCCGGTGCAAAGGGTACGCATCCTAAAATTGATGCACAAGTGCTCAAACCTGTCCTTTTCAGACACTAGTACAACAGGAATTGACCAAGCACTCTCCGATGGTTCAATCAGCCCTTTCTCTAACGACTCCTTCACCTGCCTTTTCACTTCAAGTTCCTCAAGCTGTTGAGGAGATGATCGTCGAAGTGGTGATGGATAGGCTGCACGTTCCCTGTGTCAATTCTATGCTTCACCTGCGTAGTTCTCCCAATATCAAACTCGCCCTTCAAAAACACATTCTGATAGTTAACCAATAACTTTGCAACCTCCACCTGAGATGTGCTGTTCTCAAGCAACTCTGTAAGGTGATATGGCATCGCCCTAGGCTCCCTTTTCAACCGAACCACTGCCCTCCTAATCCACTAGGAGGAACTTGGCCAAAGTGCGGCCCCGTTTCACCCCTCTGGGAAAATCACATACATGGGTATGTTGACCGGAAGCACATCCTTGGCTTTTACCAAACCCCTTGCAACCAATAATCCATTCTTACTTGGCGATCCCTTCATCAAGGGTTCAACCATTCCTAATTGACCATTGTCTCTCACACCTGACCCCAAAGCAGATATCAATCCAACGCCACTCATTAGTCCCGTGATTAACGGCTCCACACTCTCCAGATGTGATTCTACATTACCACTCAACACTGTATCATGATATCTCCGTAGCGACAACCCTGAATTTTGGAGCTGCATCTTCCGTCGACTGACAACATATTGCTCTTCTCCTACATTCATCTCAAGCTGGCCAAAATCTAAAAGTCTGACTTTGTAAGGAAACCCATCCCAGCATACTTCTGCCACTCCTCCACCAGCTTCTAATAACCTTATATCAACCGTTTTCAACTTTGGTATCTTCTCCTCTGGAATCAAGAGATACAAATGAAACGGAACTGTGGTTTAAAGAGAAACAAAATCAGAACATAATACTAAGTACACATATACATACCCATCCCAGAACGCGAAACCCTCCCTGAAACCCAATCACTTTCATAACCCACCCATTCCCCCTACACAAATAAAGACACAAACAGGATTACATTAACAGCATACTACAAAATTCATATACGCGATAGACAAGACAAAATGCCATATTGGAGAAACAAATGGACAAATCGGTTGAGAAAAAAAGTGATTCGTAAAAAGCCTGCTGTAAAATGTAGAAGGGAAATATTTAATGATAATAATATGAGCTTTCAGTGCAGTTTTGAACTTGAATATAGAAGAACATATTTTAAGGGAAGGGTTTAGTGTGTTCCAGAGTAAGGCACCTTGTGATTGAATAGTGTTTCTGGCAAGTAGAGTATTTGTAGGCTTTACATAGAGATCATTAGAATACCGAGTATCATGTGAACTTATGTATTTTGTTCTCAATGAAGTAATTGTCATAAACATCATTGGGTAACAAACCGCGACTATATTTAAACATAAAGATTAATAGATGATATTTGTAAATATCGTGAATTTTAAGGGTGTCAAGGGTAATAAAAAGAGGGTCGGTATGAGCTAACCATAAGGAGTTGGTACAGGTTCTAATAACACGTTGAAACAGCGTATCTAGATGAGTTGTTTTTGTCTGCCCATATTATGGCACAGTAGCTGAGATAAGGAAGAACAAATGATTATAAAGGGTACGGAGTGAGTTTTGTGGGATATAAGGGCGGGTTTTACGAATGATACCACTGTATTTAGAGATTATTTGACAGACCAAATGGGTAGTATGGGAGTTCCAACTAAGAACATCATTTAATATGCCTAAAAACGTAGTAGTGTGGTCGAGGTTTAATACTTTATTATCAATTTTTATTTTTATTTGTTTATCTATTTTTTTACTGTATTTATTTCTGAAAATCATTTAATTAGTTTTTTTAATATTTAAAGAGAGTTTATTTAATTTAAACCAATTAGATATTGTTGCTAATTCAGAGTTAATTGTAGATTCAAAACCTAATGCATTTTCATGGGGAAAGAGTATGTTGGTATCATCGGCAAAAATATTGAATTGAGACGTTTGTGAGCATAAGGGGAGATCATTTATATATAATAGGAAGAGTAGTGGACCTAGAATGGATCCTTGCGGTACACCACAGGTTATAGTAGAAAACGACGACGATTCCTCGTTATACACAACGTATTGTTTCCTGTCACTAAATTAATTTTGAATCCATGTGTTAGCTAAGCCGCGGACACCATATTCATTAAGTTTCTTATTATGGTTTTATCAAAGGCTTTACTCAGGTCTAAAAATATACCAGCTACTTGATGTTTATTGTCAAGTTCTTCAGTGACTTTACAATAAAATTCATTGATTGCCATGTAAGTTGACCTTTTGGGACAGGATATTATGGAGAGAAATAAAGTTAAAAATTCTATTGTAGATAATTTTTTCAAGGACTTTTGAAATTGCTGGAAGAATGGATATAGGCCTATAATTAGGAAGGAGGGCATAATACAAAGGCAAAATAATCAGCGAGAATACGCAAAGCTTTAAGACATAATGTAAGAGCCACAGAGACAAAATTTGCCTGTGGGGACCATGGTTTCTTATAAAATTGGATCGATTGAGCCCAAATTTATTGGTCGAGCTATGAGTTGCAAAAATATTGGGCGAGACGCAGTCGAGCTCAATATTTTTTAAACTCATAGAGCGAGGTCATAAATTTTGGATGTAAATCATCCAATTTTATGATTATGTTTTGGATCCGATATTTTCAACACTTGGACTCCTCAAAACAGGATAATCTATAAACGTGATGACAGCTATAGGTGGCGTGGACCTGGAAAGGTGACTTGGCAAGATGGCAAAATAGTTTTCATAAGACATGGAAGCCAGTTGGTTCGTGTAGCAACATGTAGAGCAGTGAAGACACTGCCAGATGTTGGAAGTAAAGAAAGAAGAGGAGCCAAGTGTCACAAGAGTTGACAGAACAAAAGGCAACAAGATGGTAATACAATGTATCCTGGTTGTGATCAGTACAGTGATGAAGATGATGATGAGGATGGTGAAGGAAGTGATGTTGACGAGCCACAACACAATGACACACATGAGATAGAAGATGAAGAAGGGGCATCAGAAGTTTAGAATAATATGATCCATGATTATATTGGAACAGAAGTCCAAGATAGTGGTCAGAATGCCTTGTCTACCAGGTCGGTTATGACAGAAAAACCATTACCCGGACAGAAAAGAGTAAAGGCCGGGCTTGTTGTGAGAGGTTTTGAGAAAGAGGAAACGGTTCAGTCTGATTCACCAACTGCGTCTATAAAGTCGACACTCAGAATGTAATGGCTGTTGCCGCACGTGAAAGGTTGGCATTGTGAAAGACTGTTGACATCATGCTACTTCCAGGAAGAAGATTGGTAAGAAGGGGCCTGTTGTACCTTATTTCACCGCATATGGGTTGTATTATGCCTCCAGACTGGTACTTTAGTGTGCAAGAAGATCTCAGTAATTTTGTTGCAATCCACAATGCAGGTCACTCCTTCAGATTGTACAAGAATGGAAAGCTAGCGGGCACATTGTGATGTCGTGTACATGACTTATCCGGCGCAGGAACAGTGGATTTCAAGCAAGAGGTCATTGATCCATTGTTAAGAATTATAAAGTGAGTAAGAGGCCGGTTGACAACTTCCGCTATGTTGGCTTAGACATATCACAAGATGAAAGAGGTATCAGACTTATCCAGAATGATTACGGTACAGAGATCTTTCATTCTACAAGAAGGAAAGGTGACAAGACATCTCCTCAGAACAACAAAGATGCATTCGGTGAGAGCACGCTGGAGCAGCTGACCTGGATGTCCACACAAACACGGCCTGATATGTGTTAGACAAGCAAGAGATTTTGGGTGTTAAGATTACAATATTTTCCTCAACTTTGTCAATTTTAGTGAGTGGAAGATGAGCATTTTCTTTTATATGCTTCAATGGGTAACTTTCCAGATGGTTTGTCAAGTGCACAGGGGCATGTGAAGAATTTTAACAGGAGAATAAGATAAGACGGAAGTCTGAAGTCTTTGCAGCTGAGCCTACTTTTCATGAATATGCCGCTAGAAGATGACGCGACAATATTTTACACTATGACAGCTACAGAAAGAATCAGCTAAACCATTGTTATCTATACTGATAATAAATCCCTTCATCAGAACATTCATTCCACGAAGCAGGTCTGAAAAACGTCTGCGAATCACGGGTGCTGGCTGAGATTCGCGAATTTTCCTACCCTCTGGATAAGTGCAGATGATTAAGTGGGTACCCAGCGAGCTTCGTGGCAGACTGTCTCACGCAAGCGGAGCTGTAGTGACTTGCTGCAGAATGTGCTTTATTTACCTCAGGAGAACTAAAGATGGGAATGTTAACTGAATATAGTGACTTGAAAATTACAGTTAAAGTTCCATTGGCCCGATCGCTATAGCCTCCGGCCTCAGAACCCCAGATTTTACCGAAGTGGTCAAATTTTGGTATCAGAAGCAGCTGCTATTTTTCTCATTTACCCTGTGGAAATCTTAGTGTGCAAAGGATATTTGGTTTGGAAGTTATGAGTGAAATGGCCCATTTTGGTCGACCAATAGTAATTTTAGCACAGTACTCTATGGATGGGCTACAAAATCACAGTTTTAGCTCTCACCAGCAAAACGGATTGAAATATCGGCGCGAAACGTTACAGACGTGGTTGTTGGGGGGAAGGCCAATCTATCAGGTGAAACTTCTTATCCTTAAATCTTGGCATCCCCCTTTAAAGCAATTTAGCACATTTTTTTGGAAGAGCGCCCCAAATTTTTCAAAAATTTGGAGATTTTTTACACGATTGCATTGGTAACGGCTAGTAAACTATACCTGTTAAGATTAAGGTCGAAATGTCTATGTGTCACAACGAAGGAACTTTGTAAAAGAATAATTATTATCTGGGATCCCCGATAATAATCCAACTCTGCTGGAAACGGCCTTCCTAAACTGGTTGAAATATTGTGCAAAAATAATCAATTTTTTTTCTGTTTTTGAACATTGGGCCGCTCTTCAAAAAAGGTGTTAATATTGCTTTTAACACATGAACCTTATGATCCATTGAGTTGCTTAATCTTGAGCAGTGTAAATGACCAGACTCTTATTCGTAATAGCTACTCTTCAGATGTTTGGATAATATTTTGTAAATATGTGTCCTGCTACATGCACACTCCTGCAAGTTCCAACAAGTCTGTCACCGTGCCATTAAAATACTGTTGAACTTTGTTCAAATTTAAAACACGGGGGATATGTAGTAGATTATTCATAGGTACAAGGTAGCATTGTTTGCCCTTTTCCCTCTCCCTAAAGATAAATGGTGGGGGTTTTGTTTAGCAACCAGACAGATAAAGAGAAATTCATAGACACAATTATAGAACGTTTAGATGCCATGAGTACGCCTGAAAGATTTAGAACTATAGTCAAGCTTATAGTATCCACGACACCGACACCCTTTCCAGCAATACTGGGACATAAAGGTCAAGGCATCGTCAACAGTACAGACGCTTCATCGTTCGTGCAAGTTATCACACCATCAACGGCTCTCCTTCCTCGCACCTCTTTGCGCTGGTGTATTGGTCCCTCTTCGTGTCATCACCTGCTATCTCACCACGAGGTTCCACTTGGGATCCCCTGTAGTAGCCCCTGTATATACGTCTAGCCCTTTTCTTTTCATCATTATCAATTGTGTTTCCTTTATTTTGTTAAACTGTCCATTATAGTACTTGAAAGCGGTCAGAGACCGTTAATTAAACCTATGAATATTCATTCCACGTTATTTGGTTTCGAAAGTGTTCTGGCACACACGACACCCGGCAGAAAAAAAAACGGTCTGATGATATAATAGTTTAAACAATAAAGGACAATTGAACAAAGGGAAAATTCTAGAAACACCTCGGCCTCACGGTGGTACAAATGAAAGAAAAAACAAGAGTGAAAGAACTCATTAAATTGTGAACACATATTGCTATTTACTTGTTAGTTATCTGTCGATCATTAGGGCTAAGTAGTGAATTGTATTATGAGTTATGCAAATTCTCGTAGGCTTTTAAAGGGACATCACGAAACATTTTGCTTCCCTTTATGTGAATAAAACAACGATGAAAGAACAGGTGCTCAATAACAAAGCTTATTGGTGTTGGTGGGACTTACCATCTGCGGCTGACGTAGATAATACATGTATATCGACAATTGAATTGGCCCAAGATAGTGATTCAAAGTCATGGAAATCTTCAGGTGAATAAATACAAAAGCTCTTGTGGTTGTCGGATTACCGCGCTTGTAGCTTATTCAGGTATATCGTCAACGACATCAGCCCAGATAGATGCCAACGTCCCAGGAAAATCGTTTTTACAGGTGACTCAATACAAAAGCTTATGTGCATGAGTTGTCTGATTACATTTATGTTTAGCACTATAATATACAAAAGCTTATTGTGGTTGTGGATTACCGTCTGCTTGTAGCTTAACATGTACACCGAAACGAATCAGCCAAGCTAGTGCAGGGAGTCATGGAATCTTCAAAAAGACAAAACATGTTCGCTTTTACTTTAAAATGGTAACAATCGAATAATTGACTGAACTGTATGCAGATCAATGATGACGCGGATTTAAAAATTAAAGTTGAGGAAGAAACGTATAAAAAGAGAAGGGAATTGCTGCCTTTGTTTTCGTTATACGCAATAGCGTGCTAGGTAGTCGTAAGACAAGCATAATTTAAGAATTGCCTAAGATAGGATATCTTCTTAGCTAAAACTTCTTATTTAAGCAAATAACCTGTTAACAAGCATTCTGTAGTGCACCGCGGATAACTCCGTATCAAGATCTTTAATTCGTGGTGTCAGAATCCGCGGGTCAGCATATAAGTGTGACAGGTTATTTGAACTGCAAGCTACTTAAATATCCAAACCTGCCTACTAAATAACCAATTAGACATGGCTTAACCAGTCAATAGAGGATAATCTTACAACAGATGCGGACAATTTCTAAATCAGATCAGGCTTTCCTCGACAATAAGATTATCTCTCCAGAAGAGTAAACCTATTATCGACTAAACCTTGGTGTTAGACTCCTGCACAAATGAACATAACAGCACAATTGGTGTTTTAATTAAGAAAAAAACGTAACGCTGCTTCAGGATATTAAAAAAACGAATTATATTCTCAAGTTTACTGAATAATTATATAAATAATCATATAAAATCGATTTTCGTTCTTGTCACGACGTATATGTAAGATAAAGAATTAAAAACACACCGTTATGAAAAATAATGGAATTTTGATAAGGTCTGGCTTGCCTGTTAGACTCCGACTTAGCGGCTCGCCTAAAGGCTCGCCGCTTGGTCGGAGTCTAACAGGCTCATCAGACCTTATCAAAACACCATTATTTTTCATAACGGTGTGCTTCTCATCCTTTATCTATTACATAAGTCATTTATCAAAACCTTGCGCTCACCAGTTCCTCTACAATCATCTGTTCTCTCTACTCTGGGTTCGTCCGTGCCATTCGCGTCGGGCGGTCGGGATTTCCCTTCATCACCTTGCACAATCTTAACAATATGTCCTTCCTGTTTACACTTCCAGCACACAACACTCTTGATGACTGCAATTATGCACCACATGTCCTGTCTTTTTTTTTTTTTTTTTTTTGATAGCCGTAAGACATAGCCTATTTAAGAATTGCCTAAGATAGGATATCTTCTTAGCTAAAACTTCTTATTATAAGCACTAAACCTGCGTAACAAGCATTCGGTAGTGCACCGCGGATAACTCTGTATCAAGATCTTTAATTCGTGGTGTCAGAATCCGGGGTCAGATATACGTGTGAAAAGGTTATTTGAACTGAACCTACTTAAATATCCAAACCTGCCTACTAAATAACCATTAGACATGGCTTAACCAGTCAATAGGATAATCTTCTCAACAGATGGGACCATTTCTAAATCAGATCAGGCTTTCCTCGACAATAAGATTATCTCTCCAGAAGAGTAAACCTATTATCGACTAAACCTTGGTGTTAGACTCCTGCACAAATGAACATAACAGCACAATTGGTGTTTTAATTAAGAAAAAAAACGTAACGCTGCTTCAGGATATTAAAAAAACGAATTATATTCTCAAGTTTACTGAATAATTATATAAATAATCATATAAAATCGATTTTCGTTCTTGTCACGACGTATATGTAAGATAAAGAATTAAAAACACACCGTTATGAAAAATAATGGAATTTTGATAAGGTCTGGCTTGCCTGTTAGACTCCGACTTAGCGGCTCGCCTAAAGGCTCGCCGCTTGGTCGGAGTCTAACAGGCTCATCAGACCTTATCAAAACACCATTATTTTTCATAACGGTGTGCTTCTCATCCTTTATCTATTACATAAGTCATTTATCAAAACCTTGCGCTCACCAGTTCCTCTACAATCATCTGTTCTCTCTACTCTGGGTTCGTCCGTGCCATTCGCGTCGGGCGGTCGGGATTTCCCTTCATCACCTTGCACAATCTTAACAATATGTCCTTCCTGTTTACACTTCCAGCACACAACACTCTTGATGACTGCAATTATGCACCACATGTCCTGTCTTCTCGCAGTGAGTACAAAACAATTCCCTCTCACCCTCACGAGGTGGCTGGTTCCTTTGCGGACACCTGGGTGCAACATGTCCCAATTTCTGACAAGCATAACATGCAGGTGATCTTTGTGTCACGGGAGGACGCTCAGCCTTGAGGTCGCCTTGACCTTGTGTGAAAATCACTCTGTAAACTCTGGTAACCTCCCGTTGGCGATATCGTCAACACGTGACTGATGAACACCTTCAACTGAGCGTTTCACCCTTTCCACACACGCTTCGATCTTACTTATCTTGGCTTTTAGTTGTGCCATATTAAGTGGTTGAGCCTCCATCATTCTAGCATATGGCCTTACGCGGGCCCATCGTCTTCTCACTCAAGGGCCCGAGCCTCACGGTCAGCCTTGTCTAACGTCTCTGGCCTCACCTGAAACAGGTCCTTACGAATAACCGGGTCAGTTAAGGCATTCTTAAAGTAATAGCCAAATGATCTCGCCCTTCTCATTCAGCGGGTAAGCTAGAGTCGTCAAACTTTTGATATCAAGCCCGAGGCTTTGAAGACTCAGTGTATTACCTCGGTCCAAACTCCTGGGACATCACTTTCATCATGTACCCTCATACGCTATTTCCTTGGGATCAACATCATTAGCTCAAGACAGTTAAGGGCCTCCCCACAACAACAGGCCTGCGAGAGTTCAACTTTTTAGCTGATTTCGGCTTTCGGCCTTCAAGAAGTAAATATTTTAGCTTTTCATTTTCAGCCTGTTTCAGTTTTACGCTATATTTCAGCACTTTTCAGCCTTTTTCAGCTACATTTTCAACCCCACTCACAGGTCTGAACATGTAAATAATTGGAGGATAACTTCCCTGTCCGTCCAACCATTGTACTCCTACATGTCTCGTAGTGTAAACGCGAATCATTGCTCGGGGGGTCTTGCCATCATAGTTCAAGGGTTTCCTCTCAACCTTTAGTTTTGGTGTGAACTCTCGGCATTTGCCACCCTCTTTTCTCTCTTTAATGGAGGTGGGAGAAACGGCTGACTATCAAAGCTGACCCTCGGTATACTTCACTCGCACAACTCTCGTCCTCAGTGTTCAGTGTTTCTTCTCCTCTTCTCTCCCTCATGTGCGACATACAATGCTGATGCACTTTCATAACCCTCCCTTGGAACTGGTGTTCGGCTTTGCCACTTTGAGAAGCCCGGTGTGAAAGCAACTATAGTCCGGCGGAAGCCATAGTCCGGGCTCCATAGACGATAACGGAATAAAGCGTGAAACTAATGTTGCGTAAAGAGTCAACTGAATTGAGTGCCGTATTCCTTATCCTTGTAGCCGGACTGTGAGTACGCCGAACTATAATTACTCCTACACCTGGACATCTCCCGCAGCCATGACTCAGATTCAGAGACTCATCTTATCTTTGTTGTCACTCAATATTCTTCTCACAAGGTAACGCCCCTCCTGTTTGCTCACCCGCCATTCTCTCTGGAGTAAATCATTTTTAAACATCTTATATTCCCTCTCTTTTCTCAGCTATGCAAGTTTCTTTCCTTCTGAGGTCCTCATCCTTCCTTTGTAATTGTTTCTTTCTCCCTCATTTCCCTTTGAAGGCGCTCTCCTTCCTGCTTTAACCTCTCATGATTTTCTTCAATTGTCGCTTCAGAGTCCGTTACCCTTCTCCCTCTCTCTGTTCTCTTTCCCTGTTTTTTTCTCTCCTGTGCTGTAGGTCACTCGCTCTAAGCTGTTCCTCATCCCTTTCTGTGGGCTTGCACTACCCTTACTTCCAGATTTTGAACTCCGCCCACGGCGCCGCCATAACCAGTCAATCCTTGCCCACAGTCCATATTCAACTTTATTCCTTTCCAATCTCTCTGCTCTTCTTTTGCCTTCATGGGCCAAGTAACCCCTGCTCTTTCCCTCTAACAAAGTTTTATCTCTCTTAATCCTTCCTTTGAGCACAGGTCATGTTGACCTCTGAGTTCTTTTCTCCTCTTCAAACCACGTTGGGGATTACGCAGGTACCCCAACTGCCCACGCGTTCATGCAATACCCCTTTATAATGACACGGGTCTGACCAATCACTGTCCTCCATTTTCCTAATCTCGAGATAGTCTTTACCACGTCCCCGTGTAAAACAATGTATCCTCGTCCTCACTAGTATCATCACTCCTTCCCATCTCTTTTTCGTCTATGGTCGTAATAATCAGACTCAACAATGCGATCCTTCTTCCTCCGCTTAGCACCCTCTACATTGCCACAATCATCCTCGAATGATGTTGCATCTCTTCTCGGCGATACATCTATGTCATGACCTTCTGTGTCGGTGTAGTACGCATCACTAGATTCCCGTACCGAATCACTCTCATTGTGAAAGCCTTCCACACCACTATCATCACCCACGGTAGCTCCACGTAATCCATCCTTTCGCTTATCACTTTCCAACTCCTCCATGAACAAACCTGTCTCCCCGCGTCTGACTCCAAACTTCTGGCTCCAAAGTTTGTCCCAACGTCTTATTTCCGACCTCTGACTCCAACGTCCAACTCCAATGTCTGTCCCCATGTCTGACTCCCATGGCTCGTCGTCTTTCCGTCATCCACCAAAGCAATCATCTTCCCTCGCGCTCCATCCTCCCTCGGAATTGTCGACCCTCTCCCATCCCTCATTGGTAGCATCCTCTTTCGCTCCCTATTCTCCATCGGAATTGTCGAAACTCTCTCATCCCTCATCGGTAGCATCCTTCCTCGCTCTCCATCCTCCATCCAAATTGTCAAACCTCTCTCATCTCTCATTGGTATAGCATCCTAAGTCCGCCGCCTTCTGCCATGTTCTATGTCACATACTCACCACACACAAGTCTCCAAAAATACCAAAAAATACCACTTCTGACACCAATTTGTAGCGAGTGAAGCTGTAGACAGCGAGGGGTCGTTTTGCTTTTGTGCAAGTAAAGCTGCACGGAACAGAACCGTTCGCTTTGACCTAGAAAGGACAACACAGGTTGCGTGTGATTGGTTCTCAAAACTTACACTCCACTCCCACATATACAACATTAGTACCGTTTTGCATCTATATCAAGACTCTTGGATGCTTGGCTACTTGGTTACTGGAGGTTTAACATATCTGGCAACGAAAAACGGTGAATACGCAGAACCAGATTATCAACGCTTGGCCCAAGTGGTCGGGCGACATGGTGATTGACGAAATCTCGAGGTTCCTGAGGTGAATGGCAGGTTCAAGCTGAGGTTCGGATAGGTCACCAGAAATATTATCGTCATCAGTCGACACCAGCAAAGTCGACTAGCTCAGCTCTCTCACTGCTGCGGTCTTGAGCTAATGAAACAATCTTGCTTCAATTCAGCTATCTCCCAGGAGAGTAATGACATACTGTACAGTGTGTGAGCCGTTAAGATATTCTCTTTCCATGTGGTGGAATATACAGCGCGCATAGTTTTTTAACAGATTGGTATTCTTCGAGACGACTGAGCTTATATGGCCTAGAAATTTAAGGTTGGTGGGTCATGGGACTGTGCCTATCGGAGGGGCGGGCGCCAGGGGGTGCAGGGAGGGGGGCCGCCCCCCCATTGAGATTTTAAAAAATTTAGCCAAAAAACAGGGGATTTTGCGCAAAAATTAGGGGGTTTTTACCCAAAAATGAGTTATTTTGTTACTGTTTCGCCACCCCTATGATGTTTGTTTCGCCCCTCCCCCTATGATTGGTTCGCCCTCCTATGATTTACCCTGGCGCCGCCCCTGACTATCAGTGGCTTTAACCGGTGGTATTGATCAGTTGTAGATGGTCTCGTTTTAAATCAGATCCATATTGTTTAATGTTCAACATCCACCCTGTAGTAAGATGTTTTCGAGGGTTTTTTTTTTTCCCTTTGCCATGTCTTTGGTATATTGACTCTAACCCATAGTGAAGCATGGTAGGCGTAACATAGGTTGTCTCAAAAGCTTGATCATATGCTTTTTTCGATTGCCGGGTTGGTTTCTCCAAAGGGCATTCAAGTTTCCAGATGCTACATGCAAGTGGTTTTCTTCTCGTTTGGTCTCCACACTAGATCCCATCAAGTACTAAGTCTGTGACGTGGTTGATGGTACTACCATAGACTGTCAAGTGCAGGTAGAGCATTACAAGTGGACAGTGACATATTCTGCTATACGGTACATTGCCATCAAAACGTTAATTCTAACCAAAGTGATATTCAAGAAAAAATCAAGAGCGACCATCGCTAATCGCCACATCGTGCCATCGCTACTCCTAACTCTTCTACGTGCTGGGCAATTGTGTATAAATACAAAGTGAGTACGGGGAGTGAGTAAAACACTTGACCCTGATTGTGCCCGCCATTTTGCATATATACATGCAAACGTGGTATCAAAGGAAAGCTATTTATAGCTTATATGCCCGCAAAGATCATTCATATCGGTTAGGTATAGGTCAAAGCTACAATATTTTGAATAAATAGCCTCTTTTCGTGCTCTGTCCACGGATTCATATTAAATAAACTGAGTTCGTAGAAACAAAAAATGTGGTTAAGCAGTGACTTCATGATACAGTGGTATGGGGTTCGGATCTGCCTCTTTAAAATATATAAAATTTTCATTATTTTTTCAGGTTAGAGGGAAAAGTTCTAAGTCCAAACAGATAAGAAAAAATAATAGCTTGCCCTTTGGGTTAGTCAGGGGACCTGTCCTGGGAGTATGGGTGGTGTCAAAAACTACCGCGTTGCGACAGTCGTGCATTTTAAATTGATTCGTGGCCAGAGAATATTAAAAACGGACCCCTTATAACATCAACAGTCAATTAAATGTTGTAGTAGGTGTCCGTATGGGACAATAATGACTAAAATATCAGATTGGGCCTTATAGGGCTTTTAACTTATCACCTGCAAGGTATGTTAGGATACCTATTACTTTTACAAATCTGCCTAAATCAGATTTTTATGATTTTATTTTCTTTTTTTTATTATTTAGCACATATGATATGCCTTAGGGAGTTCAAGACAAAGGGGGGAGCAAACTCGATTCATTTTAATTAGGTATTGTGCACTCCCATTGTGTAGGCCTACAGGGGTCACGCATGGACCCCCCTCAAAACCACTTTGCCGAGGAATTTTTCACACAAAACTCTGGTCATTGATGGTGTACATCAAACACGATCACATAAAGGGAAAAAATTAAAAATCGGTTGTACCGATCAATATGGCAGTCAATATTGAAAAATTGTTGAAAAGTTAATAAAATGTAAAAAAGATGAAAAAAACACTTTCCCGAAGGACTTTAACCATAAAATTTGGGTTCTAATAGGAGAGACTAATTCATTTACTTTGCTGAATAAAAGTTTAAAAAAGTTATCCAGTACGATTAAAGGGGCAAAAACAAAATTTGATAACGCCACCAAAATGCTATTCGATATTTTTTAAAACACAACTATGCGCAACTGATATTTGGCAATGCATATTTTGGCAAAAGTAAATTACCGAAAAAAATAGCGTACAGAAAAACAAAATGTTGCGGTTCATCATGGACCCCCCCCCCCCTACACAGCACAACACAATTTATACCATAACAACCATCTTAACCAAGTTTTTTCGGTCCTTAGACAAGCACAACACAGGAAAACCTTATTCAATTGCCATACATGCATTTCGTTGATCCACAGCCTCGTCCCAAATTACTTAAAAAAAGTTGAGATGTTTATATATCTGAACCGTTCAACATTAGTCAGCCATGTGTAACCTACTATACGTGCAAATTCGGTCGTATGCTGTAAGAAATTCACGATTTTAGATTTTCGGTCCGAAACGGAACGAAATATAAATTATAGAAATTTTTTTTTTTTTACAGTGTATAGGACCGTGGGAAAATTGTGAATACCATTTTTTCAAGAATATCTCAAGTGAGCAATGAATAAAAACAGAAGAATGCTTGAATCACGAAAATTGCACCTTTAAAATGAACAAAGAGCAGTCGGTGATCGACAATGTGCTCTGAAGAAGGATGAAGTTGAAATAGACGAACGGAGAATAAATGGGACCAATTTTTGCCATTGGTGGCGCGGTGCTCTCTTTACATTTGCTTAACTTTACGTCTTTAGACTGTTGTCCTTTTACGCTGTCAACACTTTTGGTACCCACTGCCTCGAAACTTCGTTTTTATAATGAGACATATATTTTTGGGCCCCCCCATTCTACAATTTTTTGTAATTTGAGGAGATCCGTGGTGTTTAAGAGTTAATCTAAGTTTATCGGCGGTATTGCAACTTGAGCCGCTTTTGTGGGTATGTGCGGCTTTATGAGGCACCCATTATAGTGTTATGCCTGGATGGAGTGGTCGAACGTGGTCGTATATAAATCGATTTATTGGATAAACGCTTTTGATACAGTGGAACTATGTGTCTGGTTACACACGCATCTGATGGTGCACCCAGAACATAAAGTACAAAATCTAGATATCATTACCTTAATAAATATAACATTCTATATACAGTAAGTAGACTTTTCTACTTATATACGAGAACAAGTAGCGTGCATGCAGAGGACTGTTTGCTGTGAATAAGATCTATCATCCTTCACGGTAGTGATTTTGAATATAAATGGGGTCATTCAATCAACATTATCAATGCTCCTTTAAAACTTTGCCATGGAAACCGCCAAAATTTTTATTGATCATCGGGGCGAGTCATGGCAGAGGAAAATGCCATACAGTTTTTGTAAACATTATATCATTGTGGGAGAAATATGGAAAAAGACATGTACAGGTACACAAACAAATAATTCCCAAAGGCCAAATTCCCAAATGAATTACCAACCACATGAAAATGAAGTTGCCTGGTCAGTGCCGTGCTTTATGCTACGCCAACGAACGGTTTTCAGTGGTTACTAAAAGCAATACTTTGCAGCCCAAGCCAATTCAAGATTTTCGCATCACGACAGTAGTTGCGGCTGGAGTTTCATGCACTGAAAGAGGCGACCAGTACAAAAGAACAACTGAATATACGGATGAGAAGGCCAAATGGATGGACGTTCTACAATCCTGTATTTGCTGCGTTATCATTGATTCTTTTTTTCTTGGCCAAAATCATATGGTATAAATTAATGGGAAACAAGCGTGGAATGAAACTTCCAATAGGACTGTGGTGAGTAGGCTATAAACCTTTTTGGCACAAAAAGTATCTCGGCATGTTTTTCGATCAGTATTGGCCTAAGTCAGACCATTTTGAAAGTGTTCGAAAATTACAATTTGTTGGAACCTGGGTCTTGCCTCTTTCATTTAACCCTCGCTTGTAAAAAAGGGGGCAGAAATGGTGAAATAGAACACCCGAAAGACGCAAACCCCCAAACCAAAGTGCAGTTTGGTATTTTTCAATGGGCATGCAGCAGTGTACTGGAGACACGAACACCGACCACAGTCAATATTGAAAGTAGGCTTGCTCGCTCATTCAGTCAGAAACCCCATTTCTGTAAAATCAACACACACGTATTATTCCGTTGTACCACACAGTGACATTTGAAAATCCGAAAACTGCAATTTTGGTGTGGGGGGTTTGCGTCGTTTGGGCACTCTCTCTCAGCCATTTTTTTTTTGCACGCTTTTACAAGCGAAGGTTGTTATTTTTAAATGAAAGAGTAGAACCTAGGCCTAATAAACTGTATATTTCAAAAAACTTTCAAAATGGTCTGAACTTTGGCACAGTATGGAGCGAAAAATCATGCCGAGATACTTTTTGTGCCAGGTGTCTAGTGGCTAGGCAGTGAGCAGATATGAAAATAAAATCTCCAGCAACGGCATAAAACAAATCGAATAGAACACCTATCCATAAAATACTATCCCATCCAGCTCCCATTTAATGCAGCTTGACACATCCACAAGGCTGCTCCCAGATCTACCCAGCTCCCTCCCATCCAGCGCTCCCCCATCAATCCATCGGGCCATCCATCGGGAATCCATCGGGCCATCCATCGGGCCACCACGGGCCATCCATCCAAACCCTCCCTTTCGGCATTCACCCACCCATCGACCAGACATCAAACAATCCACCCGGCCATACACCTTCCACACGCATCCACCCAATCATCATTTCGACCTACCAAACCACCACCCGATTCAATAATACTTGTATTTCATGTGCATACATATATTAGAGGAGAAAAATTGACTATTAGTTCTTTTATTTTTAAAAAATATTCTTCAGCGACTTCCGAATGGCCCAAAAACGGGGTTCCAATGGACCCCCAATAATTAACCCATTATTAACGTATAAGGCCTAATTTTTATTTTTTTTGTATGAAAGAAAAAGTCAGACATTACAAAAAAAGATTGAAAAATTACCCGTTAGGCGGCCAGCGCGAAAACCATTTCGGTGTCCATGGACCCCCCCCCCGGTCACTTGAAATTAAGTTTCATCATGATAAACTGAAGGGAGAATAAAATATAGTAGTCATACCAGAGAAGATGGTCATACGCAGATGATTTCATCACCAGGCCTGAAAACACCTAATTTATACTGGGCGTATTCTGCCACCATCATCCCATTTTGGCATAAACAGGACTTTTTTTAGTATGATTTTTTATTCCTGTCAGTAAACGCCATTATGTCGATGTACGAATGCATTTGAGGGGAGATGGTTGCAATCAAAAACTAAAAACCTCTTACCAGCGGGCTGAAAGGCTGAACTTTGTTCAACAGAAAAAATGCTTAACCATTTACATGAACTTTTTTGATCGATTATTTAAAGGCGTTCTACAAGTTCAATGTAATAAGATTGTTGAAACACACCATCGATTACTTTGTTGGAGTCAATCAATGAATGGATAAGTGCCATGAACATCGAGTGGGTTGAATGAAGAGGAAGGATTAGACCACGTAAATAATTAAGTTTTGTTAGAGTGACCAATGATTGGCCAAGCTGACGACAATAATAAAGGTAAATTAAACTATCAGATTTCTTTCATTCCTTAGTGATGTAAAGAAACTTTGCCAGTAAGTAATAATAATATTACTTATTCGTATCATTTTCTTATGTTGATGCTTCAGAGTTTGTTTAAAGTCTGGTGTTGGAATTATTCATGCAGTTGCCTGGGTAATATTTTTTTCGTGAGAAATTGAGTGCCTTGAATCTGATCCGTATCGTTGACATCAGAATTTCTATTGTATTGATGGGAAAGCATACAACCTCCAGGATGAATGGAATCGCGGGTACACGCCAAAAAACTTTTATGAACTTGACAGAATATAAAAGCCTACGAGGAAAAAAGTAGCTATTTTAACCCATCACGCGTTTCAAATTGGATATACTGGTGTAAGGTAGAGAGGAAGAGTGTTAAGAGAAAGCAACGGTGAATGAAGCTTATGAATTGGAATTCAGGTAAGAGTATATGAAAATTGGAGGTGAAATGTGTCGTGCGTTTGAATTGAGATTTGAAGGCGGCTACACAAAAATGTCATAGCTGTTACACATAAATATTGGGACTTCACATTATAGACTGTTAAAGGAATACTGTTAAAGAAAAGTACGTGTACCATCGACGCCAAAAAAAAATAAAAATAAACATTAAAAAAAACTAAAAAAAATTAAAATGAAAAAAAAATTGTTTGTTTTTTAATTTGATTAAAAAAAAAACTTTGGATTTTTTTTTTTTTAATTTTTTTCGATTTTTTTAAAAAAATTTTTAAATTTTTTTTAAGACGTTAAGAATTTTTTTTTTAGATTTTTTTTTTAAGAATTTTTTTGTAGAATTTTTTCTCGAGAGGATTTTTTTTTCTTCGTTGGAATTTTTTTTTTAATTGGATTTTTTTTTTTTGCGTCGATGGGGACGATTTTTAAGTTTTCACAAAAAAAAATTGGAAGTGAAAAATAAAAGTTTCGCTATATAAAGGGCTGGGGATTACAAATGCCGGAACCAGCCAAGGGAGGAGAGTTACTGGCCGGAGACGAGTCTATGTTCGCTTTTTAGATTTGCCGTGTGCATGCCAATCCTACTGTCGCATTAGATTACCCACACAAATTGGCCGTTCTAAGTTTCCTTGCAGAAGTGGGCTACCTGGAGCAGATTCAGGACACTACACATGCAATAGCAATAGGAGAACATGTCTTTGCTCTGCCCTGGAGCACAATGCACAGACAAGAACCTTGCGGAAACTGAAGAAGCCATACGTTGTGGCCTGTTAAAAGCCTACAAATCTCTCTGGCTGGATTCATATTTGCGATGCACGTGTTTTGGGCCACGATAAGACAACTCACACAAAATTAGACTAAATCAGGCGCGGGATCCAGGGAGGGGGCCTGAGGGGGCGCGCGCATCCCGGTAAATCTGGGTGTAATTCTGCCAAATTCTTGCAAAATCAGCCCATTTTTTATTATAGTTTTGGACCAGTTACAGCTTTCAGCCCGTAATTTGACATTTTTTCAAATCCTGGATCCGCCAATTGGAAATTGGATCATTCTTGCGATTTGTTGGGGATGGGCTTAGGAAACGGGGGGCTTGGCACACCAATAGGTTTTATGCGGGGGGGGGGGGGGCGGGGGGGGGGAGATTTTTTTTTTTTTAATTAAAGTTGGCCCCCCCCCCCCAATAATTTTAACACTTTTAACCAAAACATTCAATTTCCAGCTTTCCACCTGCAGCATACCTCCTTGTTCAGTGCTCCGCCCTTCGCGAAGACCAGCGGAGGCCCCAATCGTGAAAATTTTCCTAAGCCAGTTCCATCACAGAAAAAGTCAAGCTTTTTGCGGGAAGTCTTGTTTGTCCACCCGTGACGTCATTGTCCCCGAACTCACTGAAAAAGAAACTGATGTATGATGTGGCCAGGTGTGTCGTTCAGGGTGGCGTGCTCTGATGGCGTACTGCACACGCAATGATGAAGGTCACTAAACCAGGGTGGTACAAGAAGCAATTTTTCTGGCACCAAGGCCCAGGCTCATGCTAAAATTGTTATTACATACGTCCCCCTTTCTTTCTTTTTTTAGCTAGAGAAAAACAGGAATTCATTCAAGGCTGCCAATTCATTTATTTTCCAAAAGAGTTTAACAAGCAAATGGTGTAAAAATCTTACCTTTTTAAAATTAAATAATTTGAGCTAATTAATGTGTATTAACATCCATTTTGTCCATGTAACTCTAAAGCACTTTAAATAGTTGAGCCCCAGATAATATATCTGACAATATATAGACCAAGCATTATCATAGTACATCTGGTGTCTAATATGTATGTTATATGGGGGTATATGGCAGTTGTTAATTCAAAAAAACAAAAAAAAAAAAAAAAAAAACCCCCAGGACTAGGAGATGATGGTTGCATCTGCAGCCAATAGAGCATTTTCAAAAAATCCCGGCGATATTGATAGAGTAGTGATACTAATTCATAGGCCCTCTACGGGGAAATAATATCGTCCACCAACGGTTTTTTTTCTACACATTCGACAGTCGGGGGGGGGGGGGGGGGGGTACCACCCACCCCCCGATTTTTTCGTTAAATGACAAACATAATCTTGTGAGTTTATATAATAGAAAGTAATACACAATAATCTAAAACATAAGGACTGGTATACAACTATTGTCATATTGCGTTAGTCGAATCATAATTAACATAAGTACCATTTTTTTGGACCATTTACACATAAGTAGCAAGCAGGTGGCGGCAACCCCCCCCCCTCCCAAATACCCCCCCCCACACACCCCACCTTCGACTTTGACGGAACCCCTAGGGGTACCTCCACTTTTCGCTAAGGCTGAACTTAAAATAATAAAAGCCATGTCATAGATTATAATCCTGTTTCAGCCTTTTCAAATGGGGGGGGTGGGGGGGGGCAGAAGGGGTTGCCGATGCAATTTTCTGATCGGGGGAAGGAAAGGGGGTCCTTTCCATAGACACTGGTACTAACGGTCATTTATTGTGGGCGGGTGACGGGGATGGGGCAATGGGGCAAGGTTCTGGCAGGGGAGCACTCGCCCCTCCCTGCCACTGATCCTTTATACCTAGGATACCAACCCGTTCCCGGGACAATCATTGTACTACTTCAACGGGGTAAACAGGAGTAGGATCAACAATAACAGTTGTAATTAATACCCGTCTAGAAAAAGGAGGAATTCTGTGGGGGAAAAGAAAAAATAGGTTTAGTAGTTGGGGGGGGGTGGTATAGGGTTGGGGGGTAAGAAGGAAGTAGTGAGCGGGTGGTATCTATGAACCACTCGGTTCACACACAGAACTATTGAGAACTGAAAAGAAGTGAGCGTTTAGTAAGCTAGGGGAGTCAAATTGTGACGTCAAAGAGGCTTCAAATAAGATATTGCCGCTTACCATTTCATCGCCCACTCCACAACAAACAGCAAAAAACGATCCACAATTTTTGTGTGAACAGCCTAATCTGAGAGAAATATTGCGTGAATTTAGTTATGCGACATGCAGTATGCATTGCATACGGCATAGCTGCAGTTATCAGCCTGCACGGCCAGGGGCCAGGGCTACAGCAGGCAGAACAAAACAGCGAATCCAAGTCCCACTAACCTCTTCAAGTCTGTCTCTCCGGGGCTGGTCCGGTTTGTAATCCCCAGCCCATATTAATTATGCAGAAATTTTATTTTCCCTCAAATTATTTTTTTTTCAAACCACGTACCAACGACGCCAAAAAAAAAACCATGGTTTGAAAAAAAAAAAATTCTAAAAAAAAAAAAAAACAATTATAAAAAAAAAATATATAAAAAAAAATTATAAGATTATAATCTAAAAAATATTTAAAAAAAACAAATATAAAAAAAAATTATTAACAAAAATTGTAAAAATAAAAATTCCAAAAAAAAAAATCTTAAAAAAATTCTAAAAAAAAAAATTTTAAAAAATTCTAAAAAGTAAAAAAAAAAACATCTAAAAAAAATTCTGAAAAAAAAAAATTAAAAAAAATCGAGAAAAAGGAAAATTTTTTTTTTTAATTTTCATTTTTATTTTTTTTCATTTTGTATTTTTTTTGGTCCCGTCGATGGTACACGTAGAAAAGTCATGTGAAACCAGAACGACATTTTTTCCGACGTCTTTCAACTAGCCTTGCAAGCGCGCCGGTATTAGAACATTTTTTGGGGGGCCGTCATTCAAATATTGTTGTGGTGGCGATGGTGGGGCACACCCGCAACTCGTGGCTTGCCTGGCGGGTAATAAGAATAAATACTGAAAGATTATTTGCGAAGCATCAATTCAATGCCAGTTAGTCCTTAAAACTTGTGTTAGAACATTCGAATATGGATGTTTTAATGAACGCCCGGGAGTATATACGCAGGTGGTGAAACTTTATGTGCGACGTTGGAATTGATTCATTTTTTGGGCAGAGGTGTGCATTTTTATTATAAACTGACATTATTATATAAAAAAAAAGAAGGTGGTTTCAAATTTTAATAAAAATATGTGCGGTAATAACGCTAATGATTTGGAAATGTGTCATTTTTAGTTTCTCGGGCATTGGCAAAAATCAGTGCCCCCTTATTAATCAGGAACAGGGACCAAAACTTCGCGTATAGGCCATCTCACACGTTCTTGTTACATGTTCGAGTTGGATTCAATGGTCTCATCCACTTCCTGTCTCGGTGATTTTCCAAGAACGTATTTGGATTGGTCATGCCAGTTTTTCACTCTCTCTCATTTTGGGTGTCACCCTTCAATTGACGACTTCCTTTTGTGGAATTCATTGATCATTTTTTCAACTTGACTGTGCTTATTATGATAATGCGAACTCGCCACCTCTTAAAGGGAAAGGGGGAGATCTTTTGTAGGATACGGAAAATTTCTCCTTCAAATTGCACAGAATCGATGTGGACCCACCTACCAAGAACGTTCCGAAGGTTATTGGACAAACAAGTAACAAAAGAAACAGCAAACCTGTTTTGAACTTGCATGCCTAACGTATGGTCTTCATAGCACACCTGCTTGACTTTCTGTCGTAATTGGTGTGGTGATGTGCGTGATCCCTTTATAGCAGCAACCTGCTAAACTGGGATGGTGCAGAGGTGGCGTCGACAGCCAGCCGAAAGTGAGAAAAAATAGGGCTCCAAAATCAAGAAGAAAAATGTTTACCACAAAAGGTGCACTATGTACAAAATAACGAGCAGTTATAGTTTATAGCACCAAATTGCCATACAGGGGTGTCAACCCTGATGGCTGGAGCAGCGTAGATCTGAAACATTGCTATATGAGGGAGCCATGAAGAATGGTGGTGGTGGCAGCCGATCAAATGGCAACATTATAGGGAAAAATGAATATTGTATGCATTTAAGTCTATACGATTTGTGTGTTGTACGTCAATGGATGATTATATATATGTGATTATGTGATGCTCTCTGGAAAAAGTCTGGTGGTGATATATTAACTAAGTTGTAGTGGATTTCTGTAGCGCATGGTCGCTTGTGTGTGAGGCGGCGAATATGAAGTTGATCCAATTAAGACTCTGTATAAGGGGTGTTACATGGGTAGTTTTCCGATAATCTGCGAAGACGAACCGTGCCGCACTTCTCTGTATTGCTCAATTCCGGTTTTAATTGCTGATTGAGTATTAGGATTCCAATTTCCCTTGGCTACTATAATTGGGGGGCGGGGACAAGTGTTGTGTAATGCATTGGCTTTAACTTCTGTGAACAGGGGGACAGGGTTCTGCGCAGCAATCCGAGGGTACGACTGGCTTTTGACTGATTTTAGTCACTGGGTCATCCACCTTAATCATGGGATAGTTAAACACGCCTAGGTAGTCATGTTTTTGCCACCCTGTTAAGATCTTCACCCAGGAGTGTATACTGGTGTAATTTTGGACTTAGTTTGCGGGTGAGGAAAGCACTGCAATTTTTGACGTTAAAATACATCAAACCATTGCTGGACGGACCATTCTGCCAGAGTATTCAGCTCGTTTTGTAAAATATCGTGGTCGTGTGAGTTCTCAATCCCCCTGTAAACAATGCTGTCATCAGCGAATAAGTTTATGGTGATTGTATGTGGTCTTTTATATCATTTATGTGAGTAAGAATTAAAAACAGGTCCCAGGACAGAGCACTGAGGAACACCTGATGTCACACTACCCAAGATGAATGCGTTCAATGACGGATACGGATGTTGCCTATTTGATAAGAAACTCTGATCCACCCAGTGTGTTCCTTTTAAATTACCATAAGGAACTAAGTTTGATATGAGGGTTTGTGTGAGACTGTCTCAAAAGCTTTGCTAAAGTCTAAAAGAACCACATCTGTCGGACTTTGTTATTAGTGTTTCGGCCAATCATTGTTGAATTTATGAGTGTGTAACTGTGGATTATAAGCAAGCCTGAAAACCTGTGTTCATTTATAGAAATATTTTGGTGTCAAGTGTTTTCTATATGACTTCAGCAAAGATGTTCCATAATCTTGCAACACTTGCAAGTTAGGGATATAGGCTTGTAGTTGGAAGGGTCAGCCTTTGATCCACTCTTATAGATTGCTTGTAATATGCTTGTTTCCCTGGGTTGGTAATTGGGTTGAATTATATGGACTGTGGAACAAAACCCTTAACACAGGTGCCAGTTCATTTGCAACCAGCTTAATGACGAGTGGCAATTCGTCTGGCCGCTAGCCTAGATGGATGTAAGTTGCCATAGTGTTGCAACACTTCAACACCAGTTTCCAACTAGGAATTGAGACATTATGGAGAGGAGGAAGCACCCTGCTTTATCTCCTGTTTGTAGTTCTTGGCAAAACAAAAACACTCCTAAAGGTTGAATTAGGGCTTCTGCTTTGTCAAGGTTGTGTTACAATTTGTGTTTGCTGTTTTAAGGGTTGGGATACCGACATTTCAGTGCGTTTAAGTTTCACATATGACCAGAAAGATTTGGGGCTTGATTTCAAACTTTCCCCAATAACACCATTGATTAGTCATTATTATGTGCATTCGAAAACCTTGGTAAACATAATTTTCTATAAGCCCCCGATTGATTTCCAATCTGAAGAATTTTTTGAGTTGCGAAGCTTTGGAAAAAAAGTTGATTCTTTCCTCATCTTCCGTTTAACATCAACTGAGATCCAAGGTAAATTTCTGTAACCTTTGGTTAGCTTTGATGGTACTGTTTGTCAACTAAACTCACTCAAAGCATCACATATTTTTCCACAGTTTGTGTCCACGGATTGATTTTCAGGGTGTGATATTAAAAATCCCCCACCACAGCAGTGCAGAAGACATAGATGCAAGGCTTGCTCATAGCTTTATCAAATTTGGACACTTTCCTTTGGGTTCGAACCTGCGAATTTGGGTGTTCATCAAATATCAAACAAAACAATGAGTTGGTCCGAGATGAAAGTAGGCCCTCCACATTTTGAACAATATGAGGGATTGTTGCAATTAAAGGTCTAATAACTGTGGATGTGGGTCTAGTAATTTTTAGTGACCAATTGCGAGAGAGAATTTTTCCAGTAGTAGGAAATCTAGAAATTTCACAGCCACACTTTTGGTGTTTGAATTTGTTTTCACGGTCCAGTCAAACCAATTCATATCGGGTAAAATGGTAGGCACCTATAAGAACATTTGGATAGTGACGATGACTTTTTGTGATGCAATTTGTGAAGGATGATATCATATATCAAGTGAATTAGGGTTTCTGACCAGTCCTATAATAGCTAGCCAGATAAAGGGGTTTGAATTGCCCTAAAACTGTATACTGGCCCAGATTATTGACTCAACCCTTCCCAGTTTTCCAGATCCGGCTCATCGGAAGTAATTATGGAATCCTTGGGCAATGAAAACTCCACCTCCGGTTGCATCAGTCTTACGGTACACGCGGTGAAATTTTCTGGAAATATTTCATAAGTCGGCATTATTGCTGTTGATTTTTGTTTCGCAACCAAACACAATATCCGGTTTGTGTTTGAATCTAATGTTAGCACGGAAGGCACTGGTTTGATGTACTTTTTAATTACCATTGCAGTTGATAATCATCCCTCGTCCCCAAATGATGTTACGATTTAAGTTGGTCATCTTTGAAAATTTGAAACATTGTGTTTAATTGGGGTCGAAGTTGTGGGAAAAGAAAACAACAACGGTGCACGTTCTCTATAATATATCATCACAATCAGGATTAGGGTTGTGAAATTGAAATGATTTGAGGTGGTAGTTATGGGACTTGGTATTGAACAGAGACGAATAAAAATTTAACAAATCCACACCCGAAACAGACCCCCAGGAGAAAGCTTGGTAGGTTTTGACAAGTATAATCTATGTATTTCTACAACAATTTGCTTGTGGTACCAAAACTCGCACTATAACACAGAATAGCCTCTTGCAATCCTCTCCACTTCTTCTTTACAAAATGCCACATGGATGATTGAGTTGTTGAGATTGCGAGGTGCAGGAACAGGATTGACTTAAATTTGGCCCCCCGCTGAGTAATATGATCAACAACAAATGATGGTAACTAGGATGCAAGGTCAGAATCTTGACGAAAGAACAAAACTTTTGTCTGACTTTATAATAACCAATATCCACATTTCCAACAGATATTCCAAATCGCAAAGTTAGTACCAGTAATTCGTTCTGGAGTGGGAGAATTTGATTATGGGTAATGGAACATACATGTAGTCAGCATCAATAGTAAGGTTAAACTTTGCATGTATTGTAAACAATCGGCATGTTGGGGTACATGTCATAGAAAGCAAATACGTTCTTTGGCAAGAATCATAAAAAAAATGGTGAAAGTAACCGTATGCATACTGGTCTATAATTGTATATTTTACCAGTGATTGTGGTTTCAAACAGTGATTGACCATGAACAAGACAGTGGTTTAAACATGAAGTCACTGTAACAGTAAAAAGTGATGGGAAAAAGCCTGTATGCATACTATGTCTACATTTAATTGATCTCTCCTGATGCGTGCTCATATATAGTATTTGATCACACCTGTATGTACACTTTTTTCTGCATCACAGAGATATAGCATTATTTTGATGGGGTTTAAAAGTACAGCAATAATAATAAGGAACAGGTTCCAAGCATACACTGAATGCATGATGGTGGTCATTTTCTGCATTCGAGCATGCAAGTGATGAGAAATTGATATATAAAAATAAGGACCAATCTCACCGTAAAACTGGTAAGAACGTAAATTAGCGCACCCAAATTAACAAAAGAAGTAAACGCCATGTTTGAAGTGTACGAGCTTGAGACTTGACTTGATCGTCCTGCGATCGTGCTGGTAACGGGAGTGCTGAATTCGGCAGGTCCAGTCACATTGCGATTCCACAGTGCCGGCGATGAACACTTAACCCAAGTTCTCAATAAGTCGTTACATACTTCAAGCAAAATGTACGTCCGATGGTACTGGACAGTTAATGCTAATAGATCAGGATTGCATTGGCTGAAAGAAAAAATATGATTTTGAAGCAAAAGAACGAACTAAAAAAATCAGAGAAAATAAGGAGGACGTCGTTTGGCTGGGACGTCACTTCCGCATCTCGTGCACGAAAAAGTACTAAATCATTCATATTATTATATAAGACGGTGTATTCGGTTATTCCACTTCAGTTGTGATCTATTGGAAAGCATTCCAAAATATGCAACAAAACTCGGTTCGAAAAAAAAAATTGGGGGCGCGTCGTTCTGGAAATCTCCTCAAAGGCGGGTGGCGGCCAAGCTTCCTTCATAGCGCAAACTGCCGAAGCACCGTGTTCATGGACGAGGCTGAAACAGTGACCGGGATTTTTGAAGTCAAGGTACGCGTAGTGGTATTTTGGGGGCTATTTTGAAATTACGTCACAGAATTCATGATTTTGATTGGCCGACAGCAACGCGTTGCTGAAATGTCGCAACGCAGTTGCCGAACAATGTCGCAAACGCGTTGTGAATCTCGAAAGCGTTGCAGTGCAGCAATACGTTATGGACTTTATGGCTTTGCCATACGGTTTATCAATCAAATGACTATCGGCACGACCGTTCGTGCGGCAAAATTGGAACCGCTATCCGCACGACAAGTCAAGTATAGGAACTTCTCGCAAAATTCCCGCACGTCAAATCACGGAAAATGTCGCAACTAACGGAACCGAGAATAAATGGTTGATTAAAATATTTCTTTAGATCCTTCTTGATTGCTTGACAATTGTTTTTTTTTAGCTGCTCATCTATGCTCCCCTAAAAGTTCCAGGAGAGTTCTTTTGTCGTTCCCCTGCTCATTTTAAAAGGCAAGTCCCTGTTTTTTGGGTTTTTTTTTTGTAAGAAAACTTCAGAATATTGAAGAGTAGAAACGTGTCATATTGGCCCTATAATTATGTATATTAGTAAAGCATGTGATGTGTTTACTGTGAAATTTTACTTTGAAATGGTTGTAACTAAAATAGTAATTATTACTGAACCCG
Source organism: Ophioderma brevispina (assembly GCA_023653785.1). Taxonomy (NCBI): domain Eukaryota; kingdom Metazoa; phylum Echinodermata; class Ophiuroidea; order Amphilepidida; family Ophiodermatidae; genus Ophioderma; species Ophioderma brevispina. Next base: position 94,033 of record JAMKCH010043172.1, read on the forward strand.
TTAATTAAAGATAACATACAAATTTATAGGGCATAGGGTTCCCCAGCAGGTCATTTACAGTATTTGTTTACTGAAAACTGAAAAAAGAAATATAAACAATGAACAAGTAGCATAGTAAATGAGGTCGGGGGCAAGCAAGACCCGCGGCAAAGGACCGCATGCAAAAACCGCGATTTTGTATTGACGTCAGCGGTCGTGCGGATATCCTTTGCCTTTATAAATAGATCAGTGAGTGGCGAGTGGGAAAATTCCCGTACGGAGCCGCGACCGATATAAATTGCCTTGCTTTAGTGGTGGGCAATAATTGTGCTGCAAAACTATCCTCAAAGCGGTTTTAAAGACCGGACATGAGAGGATGGCTAATGAGGTCAACGAATCATATTCCACGGTAGTGCATAGGCTACCTGGTAACGGGCGCTTATTAAGATTTTGGCCCGAAATTATGCTCCAGGACCACCAGTGCTCCAGGACATATGCTCCTGGAGCAGCTGCGTCCTGGAGCATATGGTCCTGGAGCATACATACTGGAAAAATATTCTAAGTCAAATATTGCTCCCAGGAGCATATTTGAATACGCAAATGGTCCAGGAGCAATGGCAAATATGCTCCATGAGCAATTTGACAGAATGATTTCTCACTGCTCCGGAGATATTGCCATATGCTCCTGGACCTTTTGCTTGGTATTCAAATATGCTCCTGGAGCATATTTGGACTTCTTAGACTATTTTTCCAGATTATTTATGCTCCAGGACCAGTATGCTTCCAGGACCGATGACCCAGGACACTGCTCCAGAGCATATGGTCCTGGAGCAGCTGGTCCGGGCATAATTTTCGGGCAAAAATCTCTTAGAAGCAGGAAGAAGGCGTTAGGGTACGTGAATCTGGCGTTTTCCGTTCGAATTCTGATATTCACCAGTAAATTGTGGGATGTTCCAGAAATACTGCATTCCTAAGTGTTGGTAGTGAGATGCCATTTCTCTTCAAGATCAGCATGGTTGGCAGTAGGTGTAGGTCACCACTGTGTTGTCATGTTGTTCTTTGGAAGTTGAATATCAGAACTCTATCAGCGTGTGATGCCTGGTGTGCTGTAAACATTTGCCAGATGTCCGTTGCATTGGAGTGAGTATTACACCACATCTGCGCTTTTCAAGTACATGTAGCTGATTGTAGTAATAGGCCTAAGTGTCTGTTCCATGTATGACCTCCTGTTTCCATGATTCAGGGAGGTTACGATATACCTGTATAGGCATAGGGCCTTCAGGAATGTACGCTCAATGGGGGATAGGGGCTGGTTTCGGAGAAAACATTAGATATGAGATAGACAAAAAAGACCCTAAAACAGGCCAATTAGCCATTTTTAGGCGAAGTAGTGACTATGGGGTTAAAGTTTGAGCAAGAAAAGAAACAATATAGTTCATTAAAAACTAAAGAACTTTTAAGTAAAAACCCTTCAAATCCCTTCAAAAGATTTTTGTTGAACAGAACGAAAAAGCCATCTATGGCTTCCCTAAACGCGTAATGGAAAACGAACGGTGTGACAGGGGATATAGTCCTCCGGGACTCCACAGGCCGACTACAATGATGAGATAGCCGATTTTCAGTTACTCTTAACGCAATATTAGTTCCACGCTTTATTTGTTGTCGTCTATGGAGACTGAACTATGGCTCCTACAGGACCATACCGCCTTTTATACGGCGCATATACATCTTCGCAAGTGACGGTTTTTCCTATATGGCGTGCATGACGCTTCTATGCCGGGGTATAAAGTAAGAGAGAATGTCCGGGCAGGAACCATAGTCCTGGCTCCATAGACAACGGAATAGAGCGTGAACTTATGTTGCGCGTGAAGAGTCAACTGAATCGAGCGCTCTATTCTTCACCGTTGAAGGCGGACTGTGAGGGCGGAGACGTACATCTCCTTGCATCGGTAGTATCCATAAACAATAGTAGGGAAAAAAGAAGTTGGCACTTGTTAGGCGCGAAGTTAAAGACGCAGAATCAGATTGTTTTAAATTTATTTTATGGTTAATATAATTTCAGTTTTTCCTATGAAACCACTCGATTGTGTGGCAAAGACAATATTTATTCTTAGTTGCGGGTTCTTCTTTTACGTACGCTTTTAATTTATTTAAGGGAATCAGACCATATTCTAATTTATCTCAAGTAGAAACACAAAAGATGAACTGTCGCAGGGGATTCCTATTGGAGAGGAGTACTTAAAGACGTACCGTCAAAAGGCAATCCAAAACATTACAACGTCATCAAAAGCCGAAGTAACTCTTCGGTTGCATCGGGATGAGATGTATTCAGCATCTAAAAAACCTAATATTGTATTTATATTGGCTGTGATTATGGATACCCTTGGACATTGGTTACCAGGAGCCGATATGGAAAGATTATCAAAACACCCGTTATGGATACGTTGGCAACTGATGTGTAAAAATTTAGAAAATATTAGTGCACACAAATCTGCTCACCCATAGAGTACAGTTATGTCTGGCAGATATCGGTTCGCTCCTCTAAATTGTGATTTCATTAAACCAAATTTCTGTGGTATGAAGCAGAATTTAAGGTCTTATATATAATAAAAATACGAATCTCATACTTGTCGTTTCTAATATTTGAAAATAATAAAATTTTCTAAAATTAGTTAATTCAGTGGTGCAATTCTGTGCAAACCAGTAATATTAAAATCTTCTTTTGGTGCATGCGATTTGGATGTCGATTTGGGTTATGCTGAGTTCTGTGTTAGCCAATGTGGAAAGAAAATGTGAATGTTGATGTGAAGAGCTTGGAAGCCCTTGTTGCCGATTATTTTCTATTCTACACTTTTGGTAGACAGTGCCAGGTATGGAACCACAGTGTAATGCACGTCTTGCCAAAGGGGGAGGTTCTTGAGACTGGGTCGATAAGTGCAGTCTTGGAATAGGCAGACTGGTGAGAACTGGCTGCCATTTATCCAATATGCACTTATCTTAGACTAATGATGCGTACTCCATGATGCTGCGAGTAAATGAAATGGGTTTTGGATGATACCGTGCGTCATCATTTGTGTTAGCAACCTCCTTAGGAGTTTAAAGTTTCTGTACCGGCTATGACTGATTGTGTGAGATGAGCAGGTTTCTGTTACTTTTCTGACATCCGACGATTTTCTAGTCATCCCTTTTGCCAGTTTGTTATTGCAAAATATAGATCTGTCTTGTTGGATTCCTGTTTCTATGAGATGGTCAGGGCTTTACACCTGGGTGGCTCAAAGGTCACTTTCCATTTGTGTGCCCAGTTTCTTATTCTCTCCAGATCCCTACAAAGGACTTGCAGCCCTACTATCATTACCTGTTCTGATTTCCCAGAATAGGGTGGAATCATCTGCCTAAAGATACAGGGTGTTCTCACACTCGATCTCCCAGGTTTTCAATGAAGACGGAGAACAACAGTGGTCCAAAAATAGATCCATGGGGGACAGAAACATACGGATGGATAGAGTAGATGGCGACTGCCCAGATACAACCACTTTCATAGAACGGTTCAAAGGTATCTTGCTATCTAGGAATTGTACAAAACTGGAACTTCAGAACTAACAGTTTTAAAATATTAGAAAATGCATTTAGGTATTGATCTAGCCAGTGAATTCCATTAAGTAATTGCTACATTGCACTTAACAAAGAACTGTAAATGCAGTCATGTTATCGAAAAAAAATCAATATGATTGTAAGTTATGTCATTGGACATGTTCGAGAGCGTCATTACCGCGCAAAACTATTGTAAAAAATACTATCATATCGTTTATATTGAATAGTTGAATCACAATTCTTATTGCCGAATGTTTGCTCAAATTCTCATCATGGCCTCAAATTGTTAAACACGTAAGGCGAAGCTTAAGGTGTCAAATAATCAATTACAGCTGAGCTGAAGCCGCAGATGAAAGCCCATGAACTGTAAGTGATCAGCTGACATTTGCTGAAAGTGCCAGGATTCTGATACTTATACAAATATCGTCTCTGTATGAAAAGTATATAAGACACTTATATGGGACTTTTACTGCAAAGCTCTGGAACAAGGTCTATTATAACAACGAAGAAAAAAATTTAAAGAACATCTACGAGTTGCTTAAACTGAACATGTAGTAAAACGAACATAAATTACAACACAGATGTCTATGGGGCACCGTGATACAAACATTTGCTCTTAACATCCAGAATCAACTGAAACTTTGGAAATAAACCTTTTCTTGTACATATCTAAAGAAGTGCTAGGATCACGAACTACCACTTATTATAGTCGATCCGCTTTGATACGTTCGTCCCCTGGAGTTTTGGAACTATTCAATTAAGGCAGGAGAGGGAAAATGAAAGACTTCAAAATGCAGGTGCCACACCGGATTATCTGGAGGACACTCCAGTCACTTAACTCACTCACCTGCCACCGAATACAATTTCAGTCATATATGGAAATCCACAATAGTGTATTTCAGGTCTTACTTCTCACAAATAACATGATTAACGAAGTCCTGCGCCTCATTGATTTTTCACCTCCGCAAGAATGGTCGGGGGCACATATCAGATGAATCCAGTATAAGCTTTCTTTCTTAATCGTAGATTTAGATATGCGTTTTTCCAATAACCATGATATCTTCAATTTCTTTTCACACCAGATACACATGGGGATTGCTTTTTTACACACTTTAAATTGGCATGCTCAGCCACGTTGTCTGCCATTGGACGAAAATCACACTGCCACAAAAACTTCGCGAAGCTGGCTACTCGACGCATATGGTTGGAAAGTGGGCATGAGATGGTACTACAAAGCTGCTTGCCTGCCTCATAGAAGAGGGTTCGACTAATTCTCGGTTAGAAATTTTTGTAAATGTGAGATTTTATAGCTTATTTATCACGCGGTGTTAGCGGTCATTGTCATTAGCGGTGTTTGTAATCCTACACGTAGCAGGAGTTAGGGAAAAAAAGTATCAATCGGAAAAAGTAAACTGGTCGATTTATGACATTGACAATAAACGAACAACCAGAATATTATTTGATTAATACAATTTGGATTAAATTTCAGGTCTGTGGCTTGGCAATAGTGATCATTTTCAGCATCAGGCTGGATGTGGAATGTGCCATTGTAGTGGTACCGGTTATCGGGTTATGACCTCCATGAGAATGATAAAAATTGCAAACCAAATATTTGGAAGGGAAACGATTCTAAACTATTTTCACTGACCGTGCAATAGACCATCATTTGAGAGAAAAACAAGAAAAAGGTAATGTGTAATTTATCATGTGGTTTTTAGTTTGTATTCTTTGTGTTGTGTTGGTGTGCCCGTAGCAGGATTTGTTTGGTGTGTTCTGGTGAGGGTTTGTCGATCAAGCTCGTATTAATACTCCTTTACCCAATGCTTTACAGTTTGCTTGACCACACGGTTTGCGTGCATTTTCAGCTCGTCTTTGAGCTCCCAGCTGCTAGCTGCGTGCTAACAGGTCAATAAAATACAAGCAGACCCATGGACATACCGCATTACACTACAAAAGCGTACTGAAAATGTATGTCAATCTGACTGTCCAAAGAGGGTTACGAAATTTTTTTTTAGCATCATTAACTGGTGCGGTGGGATTTTTTCTACAAACAATTTGGGCTCTAACTCGTTGGCACAGAAAAAAAGGACACACTTCAACAACACATTCCGTCAATTAGCTATCAGTAATGCAATATTAATTATTGATAGAAAGGTTAAAATGTGAAAAGTACCATTATGGGACCAATGAAATGATCTCAAAAAGGCTCCAGCGCTTATAAAGCTGCGCGCTTGGCGTTTGCATGCGGTCGTGACCAGAGCAATCTCATTGGTTGCTCGTTAAGGAAACGTATCATTTACTACAAAAACTTCTTGTGGTAAAGCTTCTTCAGACAGGCTCCACCATACCCCTACTGATGGTCTAAATTTGTTTATAGTGTTTGGATAGGAATTCTGATGGTACAAGACAAGGATGCGGAAATGATTTTGGGATATGATATATAAAATGTCGGTCTGTTGAACTGAATTTGGGTAGTTTTCTTGTCAGAAACAAATGTTGGGAGCTTGATTTGTTTTATTATGGAGGTATTAAGTAAAAATTTGGTCAAGAACAGATTCTAAAAAGGCGAGGTCTCTGGAAACTTAAATAGGCTTAAAACGGGAGTCTTTGGAAACTGAAAAATCGTTCCTGAAAATGAGGGTCTTATGGGCGGCAAATACCCATACCACCATTTCCAATGGGAGAAATCCCCGACAACATCTATCATCTAGATGCTCTCATCGCTACCAGGATAACAGGCAAAGAAAAGGGTATACAAAAAGGTATCTGATGCAATCGGTTTAAACAAATTTCTTCTACTACCTTTACAGCCATTTTTCCTTTACGTTGCCTATCAAAGCGTACACGATCGATGCAAGCCACCAGCAGAGTACATCAAACGGTACAAAGTATATCGCACCCTACACGCAGAACATACGCTGCAAGGGTGGACTCCATGGGATTACTCCGTGGCGAATAGTTGATTGGTGAAAGCAAATGAAAATGGAAACAAACGGTTCTGGTTTTCTCCACTGGTAGACGAAAATTCTAACATAGACCGTGAGTCCCAAAAAAAAGCCGCAACACTTGATAACAAGCGCCATAAGTTGGAAACAAAAGCATGGACTACTATTTCTTTGTTTGTAACGGTAAGTGGGACTGGAGTAATGCCCTTGAAAAAGTTCATAAAATTAGAGCATAAGATATGACTCAGAAAATCAAGTAACCTGCAGGACCCCATTTTACCAAAATTGAGCGCTATAACTACAAATACGGCACTTACGTTTTTCCCCAGAACCACCAATATGAATCTGGGTTCCAACCACCATTCCTCTTTTTAAAGGGCAGGTACTGCAACACATACGAATGTTTCCATTGGTAATAAAAGCTAATAAACATGCATTTTAACACACTGAAAAGATGGAATTAGGATATATGATCAACAAACTCGTAGTAGGGTCCCAAAGACCCGAATTGGATATTAGAGCTAATCATTCTTCATTTTGTGACGCGGATGACGGCACGCAATGGGTTATCTAACCAAAATTTAATGACAAGAAATATTATTGTTATTGAGTTTTGTGTTGAAACTATATGTTAACTTTCATAACAAATAATTATATAAATGCAGTTATTGATCCAGTAGGAGTTGTTCTCGCAAGAAATTTTTGGGCAAGTAAAATGTGATTGCATTCAACTCTTGTATCTGCATTTCTGTTCTTCATGCCAGTCTTGTGGTTACAGGCTCATCAGTTTGTAAAATGGGTCCTGCGGGTTACTTGATTGTTGGGGTCATTTCTTTAACTATTAAATATTGGCTCTATCACTATGATTTGTTCAGGGACGTTAGCTAACGGTGCTGCTATCTTCATTACAATAAAGACAAGTAATTCACGTGTTTTTGTTCAAAACTCATTGCGGCTAACACCAACTGTTGAGTTTTTGGGACACACTGTAGTTTACTAAACACGTTTGTTAATGCCACAAACAGAGCCACGCCGCGCGTTTCTCTCATGCTCGTTGTCAAAGACGCCTGAAATGTTGTCATTAAACGTGGCAGTACGTCTGAAACAGATGAAGGCGAGTATCGCTGGCGAAGACATTGGCCGAGCGGAGCGAGGCGTCTTTGCGCAAATAATAGGGATAGTTTTGTGCAAGCATGGGTCAATCAACTAAATGCTCTAAACGTAAGTTATTTAGGTTTAAAGGGGAGATTTGATAAAAAGGCAGCAGATGCCTCAATTCTCCACATTGTGCATTTTTTGCCGAAACAAAATAACAGATTATGTAATTATTTTTTTTTGTTCAAAATGCATTATAGAGGTGTTAAAATAGCATTGCAGATTGTGGGTCAATTGTAACAGATTTGAACAATGCAGAACGTGGTGAGGTGTTAGGAGTATTCTATATACCATAAATATATATACTGGAGGAGTTAAGACCATTTAATGATTTCGAGGAATTTGACTTTTGAGCAAGTCATATTGGGATTTTTGTGGCCAAAGTAGTTATGATAAGATTACATTACCAACACTTTTCGTGCTTAAAGGTACGAGGTATCGCAAAACATTCTCTATCAGAAATACTTAAGGGATTTTTAGTGATTTTGACATGGGAGCAGCCATATTGGATTTTCAAAAAATGCCACTGCTCCAAATTTTGCACACCCTCAAAAATTATTGACTTAGATCCTAATAAAACTAAAAATCTTATCATAAGAACAAAGTCTTTACAACACTCCATTTCATCCTTCAGGATGTAATGAAAGTGAATATTAAAACAACTTGCCTAATGTCGTTAATTTTCCGTGTGGAAAAAAAAACATTGTGGCTGTTATGAGTTATTCTCGGACACCCGGTGCTCTGATGTTCTTGCTTACGGGTGTACTTATATGTGGTTTAGAATCAAAATGCACTCAAACTACGATAGTGCGACCCCTTAGACAGTTGGGGGTGTTGTTGTTAAGGATGGTCGGCAATTGTACGGTCTTGCAAATAAGTGCTGGAAAACAAGGGCGACTTCTTTTTTTAAATGACCAGAGTCAAGGCCTTCAATCAGAGATTTAAAGGAAATCGTAGTGCCCGGTGAAGTGCATAATTGCACTCACTACCATTAACAATGTGATGTACCTATTGCAGATAACGGGCGGTGAGTCATACATGGAATACACGGCCTTTACGCGGAAAAAGAAGAAGACAATTTGGGAAGGTGTGTTAGAGGCCATTGGATTTGTGTCCAGTCCTTTAATTCCACCCCATTCTAGTGGAGTAGTGTCAGCACACGACTTGATCCATGTAACCGATTGGTTCCCTAAGTTCGTTGAAGTTTAGCTCGGTGGTTCACTTAAATGTACAAAAACCGTTAAGATGGATTTAACGTGTGGAAAACAATAAGGTACGTGCCGAAATCGATTTGTCCGATTCGAAAGGTTTACGTTAGGTGACCCAAGAACTGATGTGTTGTCTGGCCGCAATTTTTTATCGTATAATGCGAGCGAGGTTTTTTCAATAACCTTATGTTGTACATTCGTATTTTAAACCTCTGACTTAACAAATTATTATCCTCTTAAAAAAAAAAAGGACATGTGATATAGGGCCCGTTGCCAATAGTAAAAAATTCATTGCCAAATTGATTGAGAAGAGGGGGGGGCCGCCCATCACGTCAGTAGTTCAGCATTGTTGGCGATCATGATCTGGTGAGACATTGCAAATAGGCATACAAAGCTCAATGAGAAGCCCTTTCATGTATGCAAGATAGTAACACTACTAACGTGCAAATCGCAATCCGGACCAACTCTGAAGGTTTCAATTGCATCTTCTAAGTCTACAATAATAGATTGAAAATTTTACGCCAAAAAGTGGGAATCGAACCCCGACGACATTTTGATTACCAGGGAGGGGCGCCTATACGCTGGCCACGCAACTCGAGCCGGAAGATTTTTTTTGTAATACTTAAAATAAATCCAAAAATATAGGAACGCCATACCATTTATACTAGTTATGCTTGACTTGAGTGCTACTACTGTCAACCTGATATTTTGATAAAAGGCTTGAAACAGTTTTTCTATCACAGGTTACTACCCAGAGGGTGTTTTGAGCAAGCCCACAATGCACCAGTTTGGGAAATTCACCCAATAGGGTCATGTGATCACATGAAAATCCATCCTATAACACATGAAAACCCTGACTTTAACGACTCATTTTAGCCCAAAAAACATTAGTACTAGGGAATTTTTGCATGATTATGATTATGAATGTCTTGTGGTTCTTAAACTTTTGGAACACTTTTATCCCTTAAGTACTGACATGTGTTGAGTACAGTATGGTATAGGGCACCATGCTATGCATCATGGGATTGATTCAAAAACACCCTCTGCGGTACACCTGCCTGGTTTAGATCATATATAAGCCAGTGTGATAGCTTCTTGGTCGTCTCGTACACTAGCAATTATACATTATACGGAAAGATTATTGGCTTCCAGGCTTGACCGACTGTGATTTGGCCGTTTGAGGTTTTAGGGTTTTAAACATTTAACAAATTAATGCACGCACGCTGAAAATCAGGGGTGTTTTTCCCGGTTTTTTAGCAAAGGTAGATTGATTGAATGTTTCAAATTAAAGGAATCCAATGAAAAAAAGAATTTTTTAAGTAGAGAATTTGTGTGATTTCAGAGTCATTGAATTGCCCAACAGTAAAAAAAACAAGCAAAAACTCCAGCCCGACCGTTCCCACCGTTGTACTGATGGGCCCGCTTGAATTATAGAATTCCTCAAAATGTATGTCATGTGCAGACCCGGAGCTTTACTAAACTCTGTCAAAAACTGGCTGTTAAAAACAACTACAACACCCATTTTTTCAAATTTATTTATGAAAAAAGAATATTGGTGTTAGAATCCATTTCTTTATTATGTCCTTAAACACCGCGTGATGAAAAACAACATCATCGTATCATTGTAACACTGATGGCATGGTTTGTGTCTTGGTTATTTTTCAAGGCTAAATTAAACTTTTGTTAGAAGTTTTTTATCTTATTTATATGTTATTTAAAGCATGTGGGGTTTAATGAATGTGTAGGCATCTGCAAGGCATAACTAAAACACTTGTTATGTAGAGTTCAAGTTGTAACGAAACCCTTAGACAGATTTACAGTGTTGTTGCCAAAGCGCCATTGATGTGGTTAAAATAATGCCAATATATAGTTAAGAACATTTTACTTTGTACTTCGCGTCACAAAGCTGGTATGAAATCAAAGCAATAGTCACTTTGTGTTCTTTTAACAATAACAATAATAGAGAGAGTTAATTGTTTTAAGCAAAATAAGCTGTTTAAATTAGTGATAGGTGTTCTAAAAATGAATGTTGGATAAATACCTAGACTGGTGTGCGAGAATGACCAAGTTAAACATAATAAGCGATTTGCGACAATGGGTATTTATAGTTCACAATCTCAAATGTCAATGAAAAAGAAAGTGAAAAAACCACGTAGAGACGGTTTTCCTTCTTTAGCTTCCTTGTTTGATTATATTAATTTTGCGTTTTAGTGCTTCTTAATTTTATTATCAGAGATAAAAAAGCCGAAGCTCTCGAACAGAGATTCTACACAATATCGATACAATGTTAACGCAAAAACGGCTACGAAACATTAGAAAAAGACACGGATTTATTGCACCAAATACTAATGCTTGCAATACGGTTGGAGGAGATGGGAAGCTCTATAAACACATGAAAAAAGTGAGTACTAAATTTGTGCTGCTATGCCTACTATACGGGTTATATTCTTTACTCTTTTTGATTTTTTTTCCGAAAAAACTTTGACACATCTAGTGTCCAAAGTAGTGTTGGCCACAACTTGATAGAGCAGGAGCAGAATATCACAGGCGCCTTATTTAAGGAGTTCGGTTACTCACATACAGAAAAGTTAAAACCTTTGGTAGTGTATGACCCTTACATCAATTGATAGGTAGGTAGTACTCTCCAAATTGTGGTATAAATTTTTCAAATAGGGCCCATTTAAGTTTACAACGGGTCAAATTTTTAAAATTCCCCAATCAGGTTGATTGGAAATTGCATGCCATATTGTCCATCTTATAAGGAGGATTCCAAACATGATAGTTGTACCACCACCTGCGACCATTGGTTTTGGAGGTATAGGGTAGTCAAAATTACAAACATGGTTTAAAAGGTCAATCTCAATTGTACAGGGGTCAACATAAAAGTTATTGATTAATTTAAATACTTCAAAATTATGCATGAGGTATGAGGACTCCTAAAAGTATAGTGTGATTATGTTTAAATTTTACTTACGGAGATAAGAGGCACAGAAGGTCAAAACCAATTGGATTAGGTATTATGTTGCCCTATGACTATTTTGTCGCATAAACATGGTAACTATGCATTGCAGATGGTATACACTATTCTTATTTTGACACACATTAAGACTACATTCTAATACCTCTGCTGCCCATTATTGAGGGTGCAGCATTCTGATTGGGTCAGTTTACTGCCCATTATTCTGCCACGAATGGGTTTCGCCATGCAATTCCTTATTAAAATCAAGCCGTGTTTTAGGTAATAGAATAGAAATACAGGGTTTGCAGTATTCATGTTGGGCTCATAATGTATCCTCGGCCAGAAAAACTTTCAAATAATGGGCTCGGCTGCGCCTCGCCATTATTTTGTTTTTCGACTCGGACACATTATTCGCCCAATAAATGATATTGCATCACCTTTATTTCTTAAATCTTGGACAGAGTGTTGGCACACTCTTCTTACCGACAGTAAAATCGTCCCCTTCACCGGAACAAAGTTGAAATATGAAATTGTGTTTACAGTGGCCTAACGTACTCAAACATTGAACGGTGGGGAAGGGGGGGGGGGTTTTAGGGATTAGCAAAGGCTTCAAGCTTGATACCAAAAAAAGTTCAATTTCGTACCTTCAAAAAGGGCCCCCGCCCGTCCGAATTATGTCAATGTAAAAGAGATGATTCCACAAGGTGTGCCAAACTACTTTTGACAAAGATTGTATGCGTGAAAGTCGAAAAAAAATTCGTATTTATAAATCCGTTTTTAGGCCCATTAAAAAGAAAAACGGAATAAGATATCAAAAACCAAATTTGGCACAAATACACAAAAGAAAAGCTATTTTGATATACGTATTAAAAAATGTATTATCTTGTTCGGCTTGAGGGACAGGTCACAAATAATCAATTATTAATGCATTTGCGGCCTATATGACCGATATGAGGCACTGACAATGACATTAAGTCATTCATTTACTAAATCAAAAAGCTAAACTTTGTTGCATGATCTTCTTACAATATCTATAGTAAAAATAGAGGCAAACCAACAAAAAAAAAAAAAAAAACCCGAATTGAGTGGGCTCGAAATCACGACACAACGTTCATTAGATTACGAGCCGACATCATTTACCGCTAAGCCACTCAGCTTAACTGTATCGGTAACGTGACTTCTTAACATATATTGCTAAAGATTTTTGTCGAAAGCAGAGTAGTCTTTATTTCGTGGTTTTAGGTGTATAAAACTTTTATAATTGAGTAGGATGACAACGATAATCCAGTACTATTGTGCAATTTCACAGTGAAATAGTTGCTCTAAATCAGAACGTACGATATGCCACTATATATAAAAATAAGGTTAGTACTACTATTCTTTTATATTGTTGCATATCGAGAAGCTTAGAAGCTGTATGATTACCACAATGATAAGTGGATATCGCTTTTAGTCTCATTATGACCGCTAAAATGTGTCTTTACATTGCGATATTCGGTATTTAATAGGTATTTAGCGCATTTGAATGAAAAACACGAGTAGACTAGCAGTAATACGGCGCGTTGCATTGGCATAAGATCTCATCACCTCTCCTCACCTACTCCCACTCCAACTCTCCCTACAATCATCCTCCTCACACGCTTCCTCCTTTCCTTCTCCTCTCCCCCATCATCATAATCGGTTATCTGTAAGATTTCATTTTTTTTTATTTTTATTTTCAACTGACATTATGGTTTTGAAATTAATGCAACGTGAACATTGGGTGTATTATTCCCATGGCTAATAAAATTTTTATATAGGAATGCTTTACTCTAGAGCACTCTTGAGCTTATTTTTGGGACATTGACAACGATTGAGAATCTAAAATTTGTATTGGATAAGCTGTGTCACGGTTTCAGACTGTTATAAAGATGAATAAACCATATTACGCCGATCCTCTTCAACTGCACGCAGACGCACGCGACGCTCGCTACACGACACATGCACGCGAGTGTGCGCGCACATCGACCAACCACCAGGCTAAGATATATACCATTATATATATATATATCTATATATAGATTATATATTTGATATAAATATAGAGTATATATAATATAATATAGTATATATATAATAAATATATAAAAAACCAAAATGAAATATTTTATTTGAAGTATAATACCCATTTTTGAGCTTCAGCATGGAGACTTCCACCATTTTAAAAAATGAATGCTGTGTGACCTTGTTTACTGAAGATGAGGGGAGCCGTCTATGTTTGCTCTATTAATGGTTTTAGTCCATTACTCCTTTGATTCATTATGGTTTTGAATTTATTTTTCTTTCTAAACATTCATTTCCACCCAACCGAGAAATAATACAAATTACCTATGGTTTGTACTTTACTTGGTTGACTTAAACAACGGGAATTTACATACTTTTAATGCATTAATAGGTCCAAAAAGGTTTGAGCATTTAAAGTGACCTGTCGCTAAATTGTAATAGCTTATACTGCAAATATACATGTTCGTTTTGAAGCATATCACATTTACCCAGTCCTGGAAAATTCCATGTAAATTCCAATGGAGCATTATAAAGTTACAGACTTCAAGTAACAAACCCGGCTCCTTTTTTTCCACGAACAAATACAATCTTGGCAAAGTGTTGGCAACTTTCTACCGTACAGTAAAATCGTTCCCCTCCTCCCCGGAACAAAGTTGAAATCTGAATTGTGATTACAGTTGCGCCTAACAGTACTGCAACATGGACGGTGGTGGGAGGTTTGGGATTAGCAAAGGGCTTCTCAAGCTGATACCAAAAAAAAGTTCAATTTCGTACCTTCATGCCGAATATGTCCATGTAAAGAGCTGATTTCCACAAGGTGTGCCAACTAATTTTGACAAAGATTGTAGAGGAACAACTTTTTCATTTTAACAAATTGGAGCAACTTCTGATTTTGACCCCTGTACAATTGACCTTTTTTTTGACCATTTAGCCATTTACCTGTAAGTCCCAAAACCAATGGTTCAGAGATGGTACAAAACTTACATATTGGAATTCCTTAAATATAGAAGGACCAGGACCAATAGGGCATACATTTCAACATGATTGGAGCATTTTAAAATTTGAACCCCCTGTCTAAAACTTAAATGGCCCCTATTGAAAAGTGGATACCACAATTGCGTGCTATGCTACCTATATAGCATTGAAGTAGAGGGTCCATACTAACTACCAATAAGTGTCAAACTTTTCTGTAGTGAGGGGTACAACGATGATGTTTGACTGGGTCCGAGCTCCTCGCGATGCTATTTGAAGGTAACAACATTGGGGTACAAAAAACTTGAAGCTTTTGCTAATCCCTAAAACCTACTCTACCACCCATCAATGTTGAGTATTGGTAGGCGCACTGTGAAAACAATTCGGGTCAACTTTGATCCGGGTGGAGGGAGAGAGGGGGACGATTGTACCGTGCAGCAGTAGAAGTGTGCCAACACTTTTGTCCCAAAAATTGAGGTGATGGAAAAATCGTATATTTTATAGCAGTGCATCTTTTATTGTGGGAGTGGTTCCGTGGGTTATTTCCAAAGTGTTTTCGTTGTTTAGATTTCCACACTACCGTTTTTCGAATGATGATGTGAAAAAACAACAATGTGAAGTGAAAAGATAAGAACAGGTGTAGTCCAGCTGAGCGGGAAAAAAAAGGGCCTCATGATTCACAAAACCGTTGAATCGTGAGTCGAGCCCCGCAATGGCAACGTGTTATAGTGTGTGTACCTCGGCTTAAAATACCAATGGCTTCGTAACCCAGGGCGATATTGGGGCGCTGGTTCGTTGTTTTGTTAGCAAAATTTCTACCAGGGTCTCAAAAAAATATTTTACAGGGACAGTGTCTATTTTAAGCAAGATCGCATCTCCTGAGTGTAGAGTTTTTAAGAACCTTGTATATTTATACTCATATTTGTTTTCAGGCCAAGGCACATGGGTAAGCCTCCTGGAATTAGAATCCGAATAACACCACCGTAGGCTAAGATGGGTATCAGCGATTGGTTATAACATAAAGCCAAGATTCCACTTGGAAACCAAGACTTATCACACGGCACGCCATGATAAGGTGAAAGGAGTTAATACGCCGGTTACAGTATTATAATACACATCCGTCCAGGTTTTTTATTCCGCCACTGTACTGATGAAACGATCGCCGTCAAAACATCACAATTATGGAATTCCGTATGGTGAAAAGAATTGGAGTGAATTTATTAAGGTGGCCTGAGTAATACCGGACAATGCAGCATACATATCCGTCAACTGCTTGTCGACAAGCAGCTGCAGTGTGATATGATTTAGAGTGACTTTCATTTCTTGCTGAGACAGTGTTGGCAAATAATAGGCAGTGGCGTAACCAAGATGGGGGGAAGTGAACAGCTGCACCCCTTGTGGGGAATCTTGCAAACCCCTTTGCCTCCTGGAAAATATTGATTCTTCACGCGCCACTACAGTGAAAAACAACATAATAACAAATTTTATGCTTCCCTCCTATCCCCAAGATATGTGTGCACCACCCCTTTGCCCTGAAAAAGAAAAGAAAGCTGGTACACCACTGGACTTCCGAACATAGAGGGGCAGGGGTGTTAGCATGAGACCCATCGTGGTTTTCGTGGCATTTTGCCGGTATGAATACGCATTTTAGCTTTATACTCTGTTGTAGCGTTTAACTTTGAAATAAGCTTCTTTTTGGTGAAAAATTGAAATCGATGAATTCGTTAATGAGATATAGCGTTGGCCCCTAGTAACTGTTCCAAAAGTTATTTTATCTAATATGTAATTTGGATCGTCTACAACAAAACCAACAACTAAATTAGACTAGTATTTCAATTTGGCAAGCAATCGTACCGAAATGACGTTTTTGACCAAAAAGATTGTGTCTTCCGTGCCATCGAATATTGTTGGTCCCTAATGTAAAAACTCAATATTATTTCGAATTTAATAAGTGTGAGGTTCGTTAAATAATGTCTACTCGGGAAGAGGTTTCAAATGAGGTTGGGTTGGGTCCCACATCTTTGACTACCCCCTCCGTACCATCAACGGGGGGAGCGCCGAGAAATGCCGACTTTTACTAAAATGCAATATAAATAAAATTATAATAATCGTCAATTCTAAAGCGCTGGCCAACAAAGTAATCTAACGTTTGTACACAATTACACAAAACCCACAAAAAATGCAGTGTTTCTTTACTTTTCTATTATTGAAATCAATAAAACTAAATAAAGCCCATGATTTTAGCCATATGGTTAGCAAGACCAATTTGCCACCCATATTAACTTATTGAGATATACCTGAACTACCAACCACTAACCGTTGTTATGTCCACGCGGGATCTTCAGTGGAAGTTGGTATCACAGTCGGTGACCACCTCAGGGCTCGGGGTCTATGCCTTAACCCAGGGGCGGCGCCAGGGTAAAATCCTAGGAGGGGCGAGAAACATCATGGGGGGCGAACAGTAAAAAATGTACTCATTTTTGTGTAAAAACCCCTAATGTTTGCACAAAAACCCTGTTTTGCCTATCTTCTGAAAATCTCAGGGGGGGGGGGCGGCCCGCCCCTCCTCCCACCCCCCCCCCCTGGCCCCGACCTGGCCCTACCTAACTGTAAACAAACCTCTAAAGCCTGGGGCAAATGGAAGGCCGAGAAGAATAGACTAAAAAAAAAGTAAGAAAGGCAAACAATGAGAAGGAAAAAATCACTTAAGCTCATTCACTTTGATAAAAAGTGTAGTATGTCTTTAGTCTAGTTTAGTGGAAACAGTTGGTTCATTTCTAATGTCTCACCGGAAGGTGTTCCACATACGGGAGCTGCTAATTACTGGCAAGAGCCCGTTCCCAAATAGGGTCGTATACGTGGACCGAGCACTAAGAAGACCTTTCGACAATGAGCGCAGAGAAAATTATATTAGGGCATTGAGTAAGATTTGAAAACGGATGCGTCTTTAATATTCAGGCCAGTGTAGATTGTTCAGAAACATGCGAAGAAATCTGATCATATCGATTTGTCAAATTTGTACACGTTGTAAACGGTGCAATATGACTGAAAGAAGACACGCAACAAAGATTTATTACAGGTCTTATCCAGGAGTGCAATGGTGTTGGGGTGTATAATAATTATAATAGGCTGTTTTGATATTAGAGCGTATCGGTGCGCATGGCTTACAGAGCGCATAGCTCTCTAGCCATGGCGCGTATGTGCAAGGGTATTAGTTTGATTAGAGATTACTTTGCAGGGGAAGTTCTGGAGTTTTGAGTTAGCACACTGCAGTTAATTTACAGAGCATGATTGATGTGAACTTCATACTTTTTTCGTAATTATCATGATATATTAATAGATCTTTTGAACAAGGTTTAAGAGATGATTTTTTAATGTCACTGGGACGAGACTGCCATAGTAAATGCATGTAGCAGTTTCACAAATACGTTGGAAAATCCCCAATGCCCCAAAATCGAGCAAGCAGATCGTGTCCTACCCTCCCGTTACGAACCAATGTATAGTCTCAAAGCTTGATCGATACGCGGTGACAACGAGGATACAGATGCTTGCTTGCTGTTTGCCGTATTGTAGTTTATATAAACGTAACAAGATGAATAGTTTGGTGTCAGGTCATGGTACAGGTCACGGTTAGGTATCAGATATCAGTGTGCTCTCGGGGGCGACGATATATAAATCCGACTCTGTTAAATCAAGGTCTGTACATTTTTTTTAGACCCTCTGCCCAAAGTGCTATGATTGTTTCCAAAAGACACCGTAATTATGCTACACTCGTACAAAATTACCTTTCCCTACAGATTCAAAAAACGACGTACGATGACGATAATCGGTTGTTTTGTTCCAATGTAGGGATACGTGCGTCATTTTTACCTGAATGGGTCCCCCGAAGCAAAATAATAAAACCAATCAATGCCGTGACGTCAGAAATCTTTAATTTTGTCCAAAAAAATTGGCTGTTATTCCCATAATAAAATTCCGTGTTAAGATTCAACATCTGTATATTGTTCTTTAATAATTAATGATTCAATTGTCCCGAAGAGTTGTGAAAAAGATGGCGTCCATACGTTCTACAAACTGAAAACAAAGTCAGCCGGCTAAATACCCTTTAATACCGTGGACTGAATGGCAGACGATCACGTGTTTAGTTGTTGTTAGTTGTAAGCAGGCTTACAGCCACTTGCGCGGCTGCGGGGGTTATGCGTATAGTGGACACAAAAGCATGAAACAAGCGTTCTGTGGTAGGGAAATACTACAGATCCGTCCAATCTTGTAGATTCTAACGACGAAGACAGTGAGGTAAATAAGAATAATTTACTACGGGTGGGCCAACTTTATAAATTGAACCAAAAAGTATGGAAAAATAATTTACTGGGTGGCCAACTTTATTTTCCAGATTTCCTCATACAAATTTGGCTTTTATTATAAACATAAAACACAACGAAAAAGCTTATAGTGTCAACAAGGGGTATTTTATATTACCATCATAAGATTTATGAATGTATTACCTATAACAACATTAAGAGACACGAGGGGACATTTCCAGGAAAGTGCACTCCATTTTTTCAAAAAAACTTTTTTTTACTATATTGAGAATGCCTGTACCAATGTATTAAATCATAACTGAAGTAAATAAACCCACTCCGTCTTTAGTCTGATATGGCAAATATAGTTCCGGGGCGGGGATCACATATGGAAATGGGATATGGGGAGGCCTAGGGCTGGCGCTTCGAAACCCAGGGGCATTCTGGTGACAGAGGACTAAAAACATATGGTGTCTTTGGGTGAGAGACAGCCAAAATGCCCCCCAAAATACGGGGTTTCAAGGTGACAAATTTGCAAAATTTTCCCCAAAAATGGGGTCTCTTTTAGAAAATTTTGCAAGTAAAATTCACTCTGAATAGGGGTCTTTGAGGAAAATTTTAAACTGTTTTCCAAAAATGGGGTCTTTGAGTGACATTTTCAAATATATGGTTACCAGAATGCGAAAATGGGATCTTAACAGCATTACATGCGTCACCTCCAAGATGGATTGCCTTCCCCCCTCCCTTGGGATTTAATAGGCTTCTCTATGTGGCTGATTAGACAGAACCAGTTCCAAATAAGGTTTTTATGGGTTTTCTTTTCTGTTTTTGGTTCAATAACCTTCAAACGTTCTCAGTATAGTTGTTAAAGAATATTAGCCATTTTTTGAAGAGCGCCCCAATTTTTCAAATATTTTGAGATTTTTACCGGTTGCATTGGTAACTGCTTAGTAAACTATACCTGTGAATGGTTAATTTCGAGTCTATGTGTCACAAACGAAGATTTTTGTACTAGAAAATAATATATTTAGTCGGGATGCCCGATAATACTCAACGGCTGCTGGAAACGGCTTGCCAATGTGAACTAGCAATAGCGCCCATGTACGTGGCTACGCCTCATCCATTAGTTGTTTAATAGTTTTCAAGCAAGTCAAGTTAAGGTTATTTTCTCGAGGTTGCATTTTTTCATCATGGACCGACATAAACGTGTACATTTCCAGCTCTGCCGTTAAGTCCAATCTGCATGGATACCAATTCTAATTACCAAATCGCACTGATTTGGTGCTAAATACACCTTTTGTAGCATATCTCGTTCGCGGTATGTATTCCCTAGACAATTACCAACGGAACTGTGTCAAAATATCAAAGTTTTGAAATGGGGGCGCTCTTCAAAAATGGTGCCAATATTGCTTTAATTCTTTACGAAGAAGAATTGAGGGTTAGCATATAATAGATATTTAACTGGTATCACCTTTCCACTACCAATCAAAATATGAAGTAATTATGAATTTGGTAGTGCCAGTTCAATTTGTCCTAATTAATTTAATCCAAAAGGGATTAAGGCCCTTTTGGAAATGAGCTATTCTTTTTCATATTTATACCGTTGTGCATTTTATTTCAAATAAATTTGTATTGTAAAATTAACTTAGAAGTAAATAAGGCTTTTCACTCAGAAACTTGGGTGTTGTGCAGAAACATAAATTCCATTATAAAATTTGATTTGAATGATATGCATTTTTTTATCTAAAACATTTATTCTTTTATTCGTAAATACAATTTATTATTATTTTTTTATATTTTTACTATAAATTAATCCACAGATATTCGCAACAATTCAACCATACAAAAATGGCAAGGAACTGAAATCACCCAATTGCACGAACACTCTTTACTAATGTTTCAACTCCGATCGCTCATTTTACATATTAGTAGTAATGTAACAACAAATAATTTGAACATACCCCATGTATTGACTCATGATAATGAATAATGATTATATTGCATTAATAATTGTTTCTTTTCTACACTTTTTTTATTATTCATCCCCATGAATATAACTTTGACTGCAAATAATCTATGTTTGCCCCTTCGCATCGAGTGAGCCTGATTTCATGTCCGTCCACTTACTAAATCATGCAATATTAGGCCCCTTGCCTCGGAGTCCAATGAGATCACATCCCCATGTTTCATACTATAATTCATTTGAAGATATAATATTGCTGTTGAGTAATCTTAGTCCTTTATTTGGAGGAACACTTTTTTTGGTATAGTGAAAAGAAATAGTATTTAAGTGATACTAGAGTGATAATTAGCAAAACCAAAAAAGGACAAAACAACTTTTGTTTTGACATAGGCTTTAAATTTGGAGCCATTTAACTTCATTTTGTTTTGTTTTATTTGATGAATTCCGAAATTGGCTTTTGAACAAAAAAAAATGCCAGAGAGATCGTCATGTGAGTGCAACCAAGTCGATCTACCTTTTCATGATTTTCATGAGAGCATTTTTTGTTTCATTCTTTTGCGACTTTCCAAATGAAAATCATTCTTACACACGATAAAATTATTTTTTATTAAAAATCTTATAATAGTTCATTTCCCAGTAAGTGACTAATTAAAATTGGCTAATTAAAATACCGTAACTACACATGATTCCCCCCGTGTCGTGTCAACAAAGTCGTATCTACACCTAATTATGCCTAATTAGCCTACTAACTCTGTCAATAAATTTGAGCCTTATCTTGAATATAGGTTAAATTATGCGTATTCGATTTACTTTTGTAAAATTATTAACGTACTGAGTGTAATATTAAGTGGAAAGGTCGTAACTACATTTTTGATATTTTTAAGGTTTTTTTGTGCCGACATTAGCATACCTTGCATAAATTTGGTAAAAAATGAAATTGCTCTTTTCTCAAATAATTTTGGGAGATTTTTTACTTATTATACACCTTTTTAAAAACCATCGTATAGTACATACAGTTTTCCCGTTTCGTATTTGATGCACTCACAGAAAATTCATGTGAATGCAACAAAGTCGGATCTACACTAAATAACCTATTAGGGTTAATACTCTGCAATAAATTGAGACTGTCACCGAAATGTATATCAAATTATCGTAAGAACTATCTTTTTCATATTAGATATAGAACTCAATTTCGCCGAAATGTCAGTTACGAGTTGTTGCACTCCATGAACGAGATTCTAGTTACTTTTAATACAAGTGATCCCAAAATCAATACTTTTTGGTTTTATAATTTAATACTTAATACAGTAAACATGATTTACAACTAGTTCGACTGGGTCGGGTTGGGGTGGGGGTGGGTTCGGTGGTGGGGGTTTGGCCAAAAACACAATGCCAACAAAAAAACACTTAAGAGATGGCGGAAGTAGGAATACTGATGTGCTTAACGTTTGGTATGATTAAAATACAAATTTACAAAAGTGCAGTTGCATTTTGGTTTTTTGAGCTACTTACTGCAAACAACTTACATTTTATTTGGACGTGTATGTGCAATATTTAGTGTTCCATTCAGTGGCGTAACATGCGGGGGGCGTAGGGTCAGGTTGCCCCTCCTGACTATTTTGGCCGGGAAAAAATTTGTCCCCAAAAAATCATGCTAAATCACCATTATACACACAACATGCAAGGAATTTTCACCACATCCCATCCTTACATAAGCTAACACATAATACCTTCCTGTCCTGGGGGTCCTTTAAAATGGTAATCTTCATTTTTTAGTAGTAGGCCTTTTAGTAAAGTTTTCACTCCAACTACCCTGAATATCATAAATGTAGGCGTAAGTCACACACTGCCCGTATATTTTATAGCATTCATTAATTTAACTGAATACTTGAACTTCTAAATTATTTTTGGGCCAGAATAATTTACTGGGTGGTTCAAATATTAATTGGTTTGGGCCCTTTTGGGTTCATTGGCATACTGAAATTTACTGGGTGGGGCCAATAATTAACTTGGTGGGCCATGGCCCACCGGACCCCAAAGAAAAGACCAGGTTCTATGTTATTTACCTCCGGATGGACGCAGACCGTGCAATTTCCAAATGTGGATCGTTCATTAGTGCCCTATCCAGTGTAACACAAGATCCTTAGCCTCTGCGTGGTCGATTCTGCCATCACTGATAACAATGCTGGTAGACTGAAGGCGTGAGATTGCTTTGGGTGAAGTGCACTCCGCATAGCCAATGGTGATGGCTCACGTCTACAGAAATACAACTTTCCATTTGTTGATAGCTGCAAAGGCTTCGATGACGGCAGTACAGCTCCTAAGAATATTTTTTGGTGAACCTTGCAAATCACTTAATTTTTTTACTTCCAATCAATGTCCAAAAAACTTTCCTCTGATGTCTTTAAAAGCATATCGCAACCTGCTCTAACCGTAGTAACGTCAACTATTTCGGACCATTCTGCGACGTTACTAACGTTAATCAACGCCGGGAATCAACTGTAACCGTGATTGCAACGTTGTATGAATGTAGTAATTTGAATTGACAAGACTACGTTGGCAGAACAATTAATTTAATTCACGTTGTTAAAACGTGGTTTGAACAGGTGTAGAAGTAAGTATAGCCCGCCGTACTCACAGTCCCGCTAAAAACGGTAAAAAAAGGGGGAAAAACAATAGGGAACTCCGATTCAGTAACTCTCCACGCACCACATTAGTCACGCTTATTCCTTTGTCTGTGGGGCCCGGACTGTGGCTCCCGACGGACTATAATTTCACACCGGTATAAAAGCAGATATAGTCCACGGAAGGTTATGTGTCCGGTCCGGAAAACTTTAATTACTTCTTCTTACACCGGTCCGAAGTGCGGACGTTAAGAACGATCGTTTTTTAAATGTTACTATCGTGATTTGCTAAATTGAAAAAAATCATCAAAAATCAGATTTTTGCATTTTTTAACAAGTAATAAGTATTCTAACATAAGCTACATGGTGATAAGATGAAAGCAACATGATAAGGACAAAACGAAAATTTCAACATTACTCCTACGGCACTTACAACAACACGTAATTGAATTTGAATGGCGATTCATATTTTTGAATTACTGTTGTTTTCTACCTTTTCTGTAAAAAATTTCAGTTGCAAAAATAAATTACGAGAATTCTACAGACCTATCCTCACTTTTAAGCTATTCATGCATATTCCAATTATTTTGACTCTTTCGGGGTGGGACATCCACTGGTAGTGTCTTACCTTGATAACGTTAGTGTTTTGCGACGTTTACAAAGTCCTCACCAAACCCTACCCAATCTAGGACGCGTTCGAAACGTGTGAGATTGTTTCCAGATTGTCAGGACCCGTACCCGTACCCGTACCCGGACCCATACCCGGGTACAAAATTGCGTACCCGTACTGTAACCATACCCATAGTCTCGGACCATACCGTACCCGTACCCTGACTTTATCACATGCTGGACCCGCACCCGTACCCGTACCCACAGTCTCGGACCCGTACCCGTACCTATGGTCGGACCCGTAACCGGACCCATGGTCTCGGACCCATCCCCGTACCCATAACATGGTCTTGGACCCGTACCCATACCCACGGTTTCTGACCCCGTACCGATACCCATGGTCTTAGACCCGTATCCGTCCCATACCCCTGGTCTTGTAACCATACCAGGTTCAGACAGCCAGCCAAAGTATTCATAAAGGTGTTCAGAAAAAATTTATGTTGGGCATTTTTGTTACAAGCTGGCATCCATGTAGATTCAAATGCTCATATGGTATAGTTCTCATAAGAGTTGTTGCCAAAATACAAATCTATTTTTTTTTTTTTAATATTTAAAAGGAATAACAAAAGAGATGATTTTTGGCCAAAAATAGGATTTTTGAGATTGATTGTATTTGATATCTCCAAAAAAACTATCAGAAAATTACCACTTTTAAGAATTTGGACTATATTTACGTCTTGAAATAAACAAATTAAAGATTTGGTTTTTAAAATTA